>CM039133.1:21151277-21215947 GCA_022036555.1 Microstegium vimineum
AGGGGGTCGAGCGGAGGCTTAGGGGACTGGGAGCCCAAACCGAGCGAGGACAAGGTGGCTCGAGTCGAGCGGTTTGGTGGTTTGGGCCGCAAAACCACCGGGGGATGGTTTCCGATTTTGAGCCTCAAAATTTGGGGGTTCGGTAGTTGAACCAAAAGCTCCCGGGTGGCGGGTTTCGCGGGTTTGACCCCAAAAACCCCGGGGCGGAGCTTCCGAGGAAGCGGGGATGGCACGTGGCGTAACCCTGGAGGTTGCGTCGAGGAAAACGGCAATTTCCGGCGGGAAGCGTCCATTCAAATGAGGGGTTGAGAGTTACCGACATGGATTACAATGTCTTGGGGCCCTAGGTAATTCAGTATTGTATCTAAGGGCGTCTTTGGGAAATAGCCAAAGCCCGTTAAGTAGGGGATGAGGGGGTACCCCCTCACCCCACCTCTTGAACCCTAGTCTTTTGGTACCACCTCTCTCTCTCTCAAAGTTTATCTCTCTAGTTCATGGGGTCCCTAGTGTAAGGATTTGCACTTTGATTTTAAGTGGGATTCGGGGGCCCTTTAAACCCTCCGTAAGCCTTTGGGGGCTTTGATTTCGTGATTTTTCCCTACTTTTTCTTGTGTTCTTCGCTAATGGGCGTTTTTGTTCCTTTAAATCCTCTTTGTTCATGCGATTTTTTTCTCTTCATTGAGAGCGAGTTTTGCAATTCCTTTGGAACCAAGTTGTGCGGGATCACAAGCAGAAGATTTGCACCAAAGGGTTTTCCCCCCAAAACCCACTTGAGCCCATAGATGGGGCAATTTTATTTCGTGTTCTTTGTTTTTGGAGTTTTTTTCCCCAAATCTCTTTACAAACCCCTTGATTCGATCCAAATTGAGCGATGATTCCAAGGTAAAGCTCCTCCTAGCTTTGAAACCATGCCCACAAAATTTGGTAGCTATTGCTTTAAAATTTGGGGATGATTTTTGGGAAGATTTGGGGAAGGGCGTGTTCAATATCGACCCCCAAATCGCCTCGGCAGCCCCGACTCGCGGGCAGTCCGGGGATGAACCCCCGGACAGTCCGGGGGTCGCCCCTCGGGGGAGAGGCACTCGGTGCTGGTTAAGTGATTCGCGGGGCAGGCCACACCACTCCCCGGACTTTTCCCCCGTTGGGGTTTTTTCCACACTACACTGTTTTTTGGGCCAAATTTTTTGGGGTATTTTGGGGGGAACGGGGGACAGTCCGGGATCTCCCCGCGGACAGTTCGAAAAAGGGAAAATAATTTGTCCAGTTTCGGGTTTTGGTTTTTTGGGGGTTTTTCCGGGGACATCGCACCCTAGGGGTTTGGACAGTCCCCGGGCCCTTTTAACCGCGGACATCCGGCTCTGAGTCGCGGGCAGTCCGAGATTCCTCCCGTGGGAAATTAGTTTGGCTTTGTTCTTTTGTGGGTCTTTCGGCAAGGTTTTCCCCATCGCTCCCCCTGCACCTTTAGGACCACTCCAAAAGGGCCCCCCTACTCGTTAGGTCATGTGCGGTTGAAGTTTTCAAAGTTGCTTTTTGGGTGTGTTTTTGGGACAAGGGTCAAGCAATAGAAGTTTCTGAAAGGAATTTTTATTTGGCTCCCATTCACCCCACCTCTGGTCACCGTTCTTGGTCCTTCAATTGGTATCTCAGCCGGTTAAGGATCAATCCACCTTATACACGGTTCTTGATCCGCGAAGGCGACATGGAGCGAGGTGTTGGCAAACCTCCGTTTTTTGATGGAACGAACTTCTCCTACTGGAAGGTGCGCATGTCCACCTATCTACCAGGAGTCGATTCGAACATATGGGAGATTTGTGAGAATGAGGGATATCGTGTTCTTGCGGCTCGTGTTGACCAACTCCAAACTTCTCAACACAACGCAAACAGTCGAGCACGGAGTATCCACTTCTCGAGTTTGTCTCTTCCTGAGTTTGAGCGAGTCTCGAACCTCACTACGGCATGAGAGATCTGGCAAACACTTGTGCGATATCATGAGGGCAATCCTCAGATCAAGTCCAGACTCTTCGACACATACCGTAGCGAGTACGAGAACTTTGTTCAGTTGGCCGGCGAATCTATTGACGGGATGTTCACTCGCTTCCAATTTATCATCAACAAGATGCGTGCTAATCGAGCCAACTTGCCCTATGATGATCATGAGATGGCTATCAAGATTTTGCATGCTCTTGATCGGAGGATGTGAGAGATGAAGGTGTCTGCCATTCAGGAGTCACCGGGCTATGATGCCCTGACCATGGACGAGCTGTTCAGCAAGCTCAAGTCCTCGGAGATTGACCACCAGACCCGGGCCAAGCTTGAGAACCCTTCGAACCCATCCATGGTGTTGGTTTCTGGTCCCGGTGGAGCGTCTTCTTCTTCCTTTAACCCTTCACACTATTCGTTCGCTTTGTCTTTTATATCTGTTATAGAGGAACAAGTGGAGGCGCTTGGAGATGACGAGCTGGCTTTGGTCATCACTAGGTTCTCACGGTTTCACAACAACCGTTTGAAACAACAACGTGGTGGCGCGGCCAAGGGGTGCTACCGTTGCGGTGATGAGGATCACTTCATCGCAAACTGCCCCAAAAAAGCTGCGGGGGACATCACCAAGCGCAAGGACAAGCGCGAGCACCGCTTCGACGGCAAGCACAAAGCCAAGGGCGGTTTTCACCAGAGATCCACGAAAAAGGTGCTTGAAAAGGTGAAGGCTGATCATCGAGCCTTCCTCGCCTCCCTCAGCAACATCGAGTTCTCCTCCGACGGAGGCTCTTATTCGAGCGACGACGATGAGTCAAAGGGAAAGGTTGAGGACAAGCTTAACGACCTATGCTTCTACGCTGACACCAAGCACGGTGGCTTCTGCACCATGGCGATTGAAGAAGACAAGGTTGGTGAGCGTAAGGACGACTCCAACTCCGACTCCGACACTCCCGAGGTATCACCCACGCTTGAATCTCTCTCTCTCGAGCTTGAGACTTTGACCGCCACCTACATGAGTCAGGATGCTGTGCTCAAGCGTGCGATTAGAGAGAGGAACAATTTTAAGGCGAAGTACCTTAGCGCGCTTCATGAGCTAGATTTTGCTAAGGCGTCTCTGGTGGTTACCGAGGAGGTAGAGTGCGATGCTTGCGCCATCCACATGTCTGATCTTATCACTCTTCAGGACAAGTATGGCACTCTACTTGAGGAGGTCAGTGAGCTAAAGGCTAGTCCTAGCTTACTTGGTGCGTGCAAGTCTTGCTTAGGCTTGCGTTCTGAGCTGGCACAGAGAGATGGTAGGATTTATGTGCTAGATAAGGTCAGCTCAGATAGCACAGAGAGTCGGATCGCTTTGAGGCTTTGGAGATTGAGATCGCGTCATGCAGACACGACAAGATCCGTATCGAGGAAGAAAACGCATACCTTCGGTCCATCTTGAGCTGGGTGTCTTGCCGAGAGCCGCAATTGGGGATGTTCCTTAGCCAATGCAAGCGAGCTGGCAGCACGGGAGTAGGCTTTTCTATAGGTGGGAAGGATGATATCATGTTCGGTAAGATCAGTGAGTGCAGTGGTTTGAGCATGAGTGAGAAACCCACCACACCTCTAAAGTTTACCAAGTTTCCCCACCTAAGCCTACCGACCCTACCAAGCTACCTTTGAGAGATGGTGTCTTTGAAGAGCCACCCAAAACCACTCCACATAAGCAAGTATGGATTGCCAAACCAAATCATCTTCGCAACCACCTTTACACACTGCCAGACATCTCTAGTGATCCCCTTCCTAAGAGAGTTAGAGCCACCCAACCCAACAAGAGAGTGCCTACCAAGAGTGCGGTGAGGTACCATTGTGAGTATTGTGAGAGGGATGGGCATTTGTCTGAGTTTTGCTATAGGAGGAAGAGAGATGATCGGAGGCAGTTTGAGTTGAACAACCGGGACATGTACCACCAACCAGTTAGGGTGCGTGAACCGGAAGTTCAGAGGCGCACTTCTAGGCCTAGAGGTACAATGCCTCAAGGTACTAGGCCTCAGGAGGTGAGACCACGTGGTGGTCGTGCCCAGTGGGGTACCAGTCGTGACCAATACGACTACGGGCCTCGTGGCGGTGGCTTTACTCCACCCTTATTTAGCGGACCACATTTTTCCTATCGTGGTGATCGCTATCCTCCCATGGGACAGGAGATGTTTGGTTTTTTTCTTAACCCATTCTTTGGGCAAGTGGGACAACACTGGTATCCTTCACAGTTTACTAACCCCAGTGTTGGTCGGTTTGCTCACCCTATGTCTTTTTGTTGATGTAGGAAGGAGGACTAGAGGAGACTTGGCTTGTGGATTCTGGATGTTCACACCATATGACCGGGAGTGCCAAGTGGTTCTCCAGCCTCAACCTCATGCGCCACACTGAGTACATCACATTCGGGACAAGAGTAAAGGTAAGGTTGTGTCCCGGGGGTCCATCCGAGTCAATTCGTCTTTTGTTCTCAAGGATGTTGCTTTGATTGTGAATTTGCATTTTAACCTCCTATCGGTTTCGCAACTCCTTGAAGACGGTTTTGAAGTGAGCTTTAAGCTAAACTTATCTCGGATTTTGGACTCTCGTGGTGATCTTGTTTGCCGGATTTTGCCCTTCGAGAAGGTTTTTTGTGCGGATTTTTCTATCTCTTCCGGACCTTCTCGTTGTCTTCTTCCCGGTTCTTCTTCCGATCTTTGGAAGTGGCATAGGAGATTGGGACATTTGAGTTTTGACTTGATTGCAAGGCTTAGCTCGATGGACCTTATCCAAGGATTGCAAAAGCTAAAGTTTGAGAAGGATTTGGTTTGCCATCCTTGTAGGCATGGCAAGATGGTTGCAGCTTCCCATCCTCTTGTGACTGAGATCATGACCACTCGACCTGGCGAGCTCTTACACATGGACACAGTTGGTCTAGCTCAGGTTAGGTCGGAGGGAGGGAAGTGGTATTTTGTTGTAGTCGTTGATGACTACTCGAGATATTCTTGAGTGTTCTTTTTGGAGAGTAACGATGAGGATTTTCCTTTGGTTCGAGATCTGATTTTGAGATTGCAAAATGAGCTACCTAAGAATTCCATGAGAGCTATCCGCAGTGACAATGGCACAGAATTAAAAAATGCTCACTTTGCATCTCTTTACTCTTCCTTGGGACTCGGCCATCAATTTTCCTCGCCTTACACTCCCCAGCAGAACGGTGTTGTTGAGCGCAAGAATCAGACCATTGTTGAGATGGCCAGGACGATGCTCGATGAGCATAGGACTCCTAGGCGGTATTGGGCCGAAGCAATAAGTTCTGCTTGCTATGTCTGCAATCGCATTTTCCTCCGAGCTTTCAAGAAAAAGACTTCTTATGAGTTGCGTTTTGGGAGACCACCCAAGGTAAGTCACCTACGGGTGTTTGGGTGCAAGTGTTTCATCCTCAAGAAGGGTGGTAACTTGGACAAATTTGAGTCACGGTGTTCTGACGATATCTTTCTTGGTTATTCTACTCACTCTCGTGCTTATTGTGCACTTAACCTTGAAACTAACCGAGTGATGGAGACTTATGAGATTACCTTCGATGAGACTATGCCCTGTGTTTCCACTGCTTTTGAGCTTGCAGGTGATGATGAGATGAACACCAGCATCTTTGTGGAGGAGGAGCAGGACGATGCCGATTGGGATGATCCTGAGCCGACTCCACTGGCTGCCCAGTCAACCGTGCGAAGTCCACTTCGGCTCACGGTCCCGATCCGACTACTTCCTCTACATGGGGGCCGTTCAAGCAGCTTCCTCAGTCGGTGCCCCGTTGCACCTGAGGGAGCACCAGCTGCTATCGAGGGGGAGGCTACTTCTTCCAGGCAAGCTCCCCGCTACATCCAGCAGCAGCACCCACCGGAGAACATCATTGGCGACATTGACCATCGAGTCACGCGGTCCAGGTCCTATCTCTCTCACTTTGCTCATTCGTCTTTTGTCGCATCTTTTGAGCCCCGAGATGTTGGACACGCTTTGATGGATCCGGATTGGGTTAATGCCATGCATGAGGAGTTAGAAAACTTTGAGCGAAACCGCGTTTGGGTCTTAGTTCCTCCACCACCTAGTTGCCACCCCATAGGTACCAAATGGGTTTTCAAAAATAAACAAAGTGAGGATGGGGTGGTAGTGCGCAACAAGGCTAGGTTGGTAGCTCAAGGATTTTGCCAAAAGGAGGGAATAGACTATGAGGAAACCTTTGCTCTCGTAGCTCGTTTAGAAGTCATTAGAATCCTTCTAGCTTTTGTGGCTTCTAAGGATTTTAAACTTTTTCAAATGGACGTTAAAAGTGCTTTCTTAAACGGCTACATAGAGGAGGAAGTGTATGTTAGACAACTCCTGGTTTCGAAAATCCCAAGTTTCCAAACCATATTTTTAAACTTCACAAAGCTTTGTATGGTTTGAGACAAGCCTCTAGAGCATGGTATGATAGGTTGAAAACGTTTTTGCTTGCTAAGGGTTTTAAAATGGGATCGGTCGGTAAAACGTTGTTTCTCCTCAAGCAAGGCAAAGACACTCTCCTTGTCCAACTATACGTGGATGACATCATATTTGGTTGTTCTTCTCATGCTCTTGTTGCCAAGTTTGCAAATCTTATGAGCAGGGAATTTGAGATGAGCATGATGGGAGAGTCGACTTTCTTTCTCGGGTTGCAAATTAAGCAAACCCGGGAAGGGACGTTCGTGCACCAAGGCAAGTACACGAAGGACATTCTGAAGAAGTTTGACATGGGTGAGGCAAAGCCTCTTTCGACGCCCATGTCAACTATGACTGCCTTGGATGCGGACGAGGAAGGAGAGGCGGTGGATCAGACGGAGTACTGAAGCATGACCGGGTCGCTTCTGTACTTGACCGCGACCCGGCCGGACATACAGTTTGTCGTCTACTTGTGTGCATTCTTTTAGGCGTCCCCACGGACTTTGCACAAGCAGGCGGTGAAACGCATCATGAGGTACTTGCGCTTCACTCCTGAATTTGACAGTGGTTTTTCTGCCTCCTCCTCTCTTGTGCTTAGTGGTTATTCTGATGCTGATTTTGCAGGTTGTCGTCTTGATCGGAAGTCCACTTCTGGGACTTGCCAGTTTCTCGGGTCTTCTTTTGTGTCTTGGTCTTCTCGAAATAGTCTAGTGTTGCTTAGTCGACTTGCGAAGCTGAGTACATTGCCGCAGCTAGCTGTTGTTCGCAGTTGATTTGGATGATTGCAACTTTGAAGGATTTTGGTCTTGTGCTTACTAAGGTGCCTCTGCTTTGTGATAGCACGAGTGCAATTAGTGTGGCCAAAAATCCCGTGCTTCACTCTAAGACCAAGCACATTGACGTTCGCTTTCACTTCTTGTGAGATCACTACGAGAAGGGCGACATTGACCTCTGGCATGTCGAGACACACAACCAGCTTGCGGATATTCAAAACCTTTGGATCAAGCTACGTTTTCTTGCCTTCGGGGCGAGTTGGGTGTTTGCTTTCCTTTTTAGTTGAGGTAAGCTCTCTTTGCGTATCATAGTTCTTTTTGGTTCTTTTGTGTCTTTTCTTTGACTTTCTTTCTTTTGGTGTCCTTTTAGTTGTTAATTGGTGTCATTGCATGTTGCATCTCATTTGCATTTGTGACATAGTTCATTTGAAGCTTCATACCTATAGCCGATATAATGAATCTATGCTCTGTTTGAGGTGCTTTATGTGTCTATGGTGTTGCCTAACTTAGACTATCTTTGATCTCTTGATATGCAATAGAGCTAAGTTAGAAAAGCTTTAAAACTGAAAATAATTCCCCATGTCACCTCTGAAATGGCACTAGCATGTGTAGGATTTTGAAGATCCTTCTTGACTGCCTTGTATATAGCTTGTAACTATGACTCTTCATTGTTTCATTCACTTCCATTGAGCACCATGCTTAAATTTGATCTAAAATGAAACTGCTCTCTGAATTGTGAATTGGAAAGATCGAGTTGGGTCTGCATTGTGAGCACTTCACCGTGTGTTCGAGACTGCTTCCCATATGGGTGGAACTTGAGCGGTGTCGTGTATGACCGAAACCGGTGTGTCAAGTCCTTTGACTTCGCCCGGTTGGTAAGTGGCATCACCTTTCTTACAACCACTCGCATACAACATGAAATGTGCCTAAAACTGAAATTTGGCTGCAAAACTGTGAAATTTGAAAAATTCATTTAGTTGGGTCATTAGCTTGTTGTATGAACTTTGCTAGGGATAGTTTTACTTACTATACATGAGATTGCTTTGAGATAGATCCTATCTTGTTTGCCATGTCTAGTTGTCTCTAGGAGGTGATAAACATTCCTTGCTCACACATGTACTGCTCTCTAAAATAGCTTCTAAAGTGATCTTAAGCTCAACTTGAGTCTTTATTGGGCACGTAGAGCTTTTCCTATTCCACAGGATCACATCACTTAGAGCATCTATTCATTGTCTTAGCTCTATGTATGAAGCTTTTGCACTCATTTTGCATTTCATAGCATTTGTGGTCAAAATCTTGAGTTTTGAGCTTTGATGAGCTACATGTGTCACCAAGGGGAGAAAACGGTGCATTTTTATATTTGCACTAGTCAAGGGGGAGAAATTATGGTTTTTGAGCTTTGTTCTTCAATTGGTATCTCTTTGCATACTTGGCTCGTTTCACCCTTCTTGGTATCTTGAGTGTGTTTTTGCCCAGGAGGAGCCTTTGCTAGATGTGTTGAGCCTTTGTCTCTTCTGGAGGGTCTAGCTTGCCTTGTTGTCTTCGACAGGTTTCGATTGGCTTTATGAGCCTTATTTGGTTAAATTGGTATCTTCGAGTGTAACACCCTAAAATTTGTTTTATGGAAAATAGAAATAAAATGATTTATTTTTGAAATTTGGTGCTCATGAAATCATAGCAAATAAAAACTTTTTATGAAATTCAAAGTTCCTTTTGGTAGAAACATGTTTGATAATTCATGCCTTGCATTTTGGGTTTTTGTTTGAGTGACTCTCTTTCAAAATTTAAATGAAGTTTCACATTTGAATTCCAAAATGTTTTCCAAAAGTGTGTTTCCAAATTGGTTCAAATGCTTTTCAGAATGGTTTCAAATTGTCTTCAAAATGTGTTCGCAAATTCACTTGGAAATAAAAGAAAAATAAAAAGAAAAGACAAAACCCCCTCCCTTCTCTATCTGGCCCGAGAGGCCCACCCTTCTCTTCCCCCCCCCCTCGGCCCAAGCTCTACCCTCTCTCTCTCGGATGGGCCAACGCCCCACAGGCCGGCCCACTCTGCCCCTCCCGTCCTCTCTCTCTGCGCCGACAGACGGGCCCCGCTCGCCAGCGTCCCTCCGACCCCGCTCCTCCCTCTCTGGCTGACAGCCGTCCCCGCCTCCTTGCTCGCTGACAACCGGACCCGCATGGCACATCCATCCCCTCCCCTTTCCTTTTCCTCTCTCCCCTCTTTCCTTTGCTCCGACGCCGACTCTGCTCCCTCGGCCGAGCTCGATACGGAGCAAGTAATCCACCCCTTCCCTTTTCCGTGGCACCCGAACCGACCACCGCCCGCCACGACCCTTTCCTTTCTTCCCTCCCCTCTCTTTCCTTCTCTTTTCATGGCTCATCAGTTGTTATCGGTGATTTATTATTGTTACCGTTCATATAAGCATTATATCCTGTTAACTTGATCATATGGTTATTGGGCTATTTTGATAACATTGATGCTATCCTACGCTAAAATCTGAGATAACTTAAAAGCTGATGCAGTTTAACCAGAGTCATACCTTTTTGAGCCTCATGAACCCCATGTATACTTGTTGAGTACGAAAGTACTTACGCTTGCTTTATTCTTTTCAATACTTTGGATAAAAATCCCGGATGGGTACTAGTTTGCAAGAGTCTCGAGCAGTTAGGCTTGTGATCAACCAGTCAGTTGGTCCCTGTGGAGTGGAGTCTTTGCCTGAAGATCGGAGTGTCTTACCGCTGTCTGCTCTCTCAAGGTTATTCCTTTGACCATATATGTTATATACTTAAGTATTGTCTTTTGATATTACCTTGTTCGGTGACTATATGTGAGATTTGAGTTCCTGGGCTCACATATAGGGTATATCTGGTTTTGTTCTTAAAACCGGGTGTGACATCGAGCTTCTCTTGTTGCTTCAATTGGTATTCTGAGATTTGAGAGCCCTGATTGGTATCTTGGACTTGCTAGCGGTGTTGAGCCTGTTTTGTGCCTCTTCTTGAGGGCGAGCTTTGTTTTGCTTGGTGTTGACACAAAAAAGCATCAGGATCTGCGAACACCTCGGGCTTATACCCGAATTCGATATCCAAAGGCGTGCCAGTCGATTTGACCAGTTAATCGACAAGGAGGATAACTAGAACAAGATCTGAACGAGACAACGGTGATGCGCCCGGATGTCAAGGCTCAAACTTGATCAGGATAACTAGAGTAGAGCTGAACGAGACGACAGCGATGCGCCCAGACGTCAAGGCTCAGATTGCTCAAACGCGGAACTTGCAAGGGTTGATGGAGGTCGATGAGATGCAGCCCGTCGAAACTTGAAGAACTCATAGATAATTAAACCTAATGCCGTAAAGGTAAATTACTGGTAAAGTAGATAAAAAGTAATTGATTTGTATTGATATGCTTGGATATATCTTTTCTCACGACCCTAGGTACATATTTATACCCCAGCAATAGGATTTGTAGACAGACACGACTCGTACCTTTCCTAAACAAAACAAACTCCTATTTTAGAGGAAATAACTGACTCGCGCAGGAGTCGGACCCAAATAACAATAATATTTTCCTAAACAAACACCTCTATTTTTAAGGAAACAAACGACTCATGCAAGAGTCGGACTCAAACTTCTATAACAATACTGGTATAAGATCACCAGTTTCCTTATGTCTTCTCTCCGATGAAACTTTCCATCAACATATCCTTCTGATCCGCAACTTGCTTTTAGCGCCATCAGCAATTGTATGCTCACGTTAGCCATGTCATCCTGCTTCCATCGGCAGCATCTACCATTCATCGGCAGCTTTCCGTCTTCATCGGCAATATTTTCTATCAGCAACAGGCTTTGGCTCTCATCGGCAACGCTTCCTCGCCCTCATCAGCAACATCTTGCCTCTATCGGCAACATCCCCTTGCCTTCATCAAGTCTCCCTGCCTTTATCGGCAATCTGACCGGTAATATTCCAATGCCGATAAGGAACGACAACTAGCCTTTTGCCGATCAGCACAATCCTTAGATCATATTGACACGTGTCAAAAAACGGTGTCAACACATGCCACCCAATTTCGGAGTATAAGATATCTTATGCACCGAAATTTCTTCTACTGCAATCTCCTCTTCCAAGATGCCTGCACTACTTCCTTGAATATTGCACGTAATCATTGCAAAGCCACTCTCACAATCTTTCGGCTTGTATCAAATATTTCCTTTTGCAGCCAACAAATTCATCGGCAGTGCTGCTCCCAGTGCACAAACTCTTCACTCAACCTGCCGATGCCCCCAAGTGTAACAGTTGAAACGCCAGGGCTCACCAAGTGCTGCTCCCAAGCCAAAATGCCCAAGGCCATCGACTCTAGTTACGCTATCGGCAATATATTGACATTTGCCGATGGATTCTTATCTTTGTGCTTTGACCTTCACTGCTTGATTGGAGATTTCTCCCTTGAAGGATTTTCATTGTGATACAAATCTTCTCGGCGCTCGCGCTGCATCCTCCTTCTTTGAGTCTTTGTAAGACCCTTGGGACACCATTGAGGGAGCTTAGTTTTCCAACCATACTGGTACTGTTTCTCATTGCTTGTATCTGCACCATTTATGTTTGGATTTCTGGAGAATCTCTCTTCATCAGGCACTCTTGCATCAACCATCTCCCCAAGATCTTCTTGACAAATACGCTTGCAAGCCTATCGTGCATGCTGAGCTTGCCCCCCAGCCGATCATGCACTGACTCCTTTTCTCTGATCGGCCTACCATAACTTGATGTCCGATCATTAAAACAAGGATTCTTTTCTGACCGATCGGCAGGGTAGTACCCATTGCATTCAGGACAATTATCGGCAGTGGGTAGCTTGATGCCTTCTTCCCAGCAATGAACAAAGAAGGGACACCTTCAATGATCTTTGTGCTGATGCCACTCTTGGCGCCTTTCTTCCTCCTGCTGCCGATATTGCTCTTCCTTCGATCGCCGATAATTTTGTCGTGGCTGCCTGTGTGTGATTACGACGCCATACGGTGCATGCTTATGTTTCCTGGCGCTGCTGCTCTCATCGGCAATCCTCTTGTCGTCTCTATCATCGGTAACCCTTTTCCTCTCTAACATCTTGCCTCTATCGGCAACATCCCCTTGACTTCATCAAGTCTCCCTGCCTTTATCGGCAATCTGACCGGTAATATTCCGATGCCGATAATGAATGGCAACTAGCCTTTTGTCGATCAACACAATCCTTAGATCATATTGACACGTGTAAAAATAGTGTCAACACTTGGTTGCGTCGAGCCGTTGCCCATGTCTTTGGGAACCAAGTTTTGGACTCGTTTTGCTTCTCTCAAGTGACCCCGTTTTTGGCATTCTTAGCTTTTTGGTCAGTTGGAGAGCTTTACCTTGTGACTCAAATCTGAAATGCACTTGTGTTGACAATGCACTCATCAACGGGGAGATTGCGAACACATGGTGGATAAGTACCCATGTAGTTCAGTTTTGTGATGAGTGATTGCCCAACACTTGAGCAGTTCCGTTTGAGTGGCTTACTTTTAATCTTTGCGAAAGCAAATGTGTGCCTGTCTATCGGCTTGTGGTGTGCAGGTGTTATGCCTAGTGACAGTGGTCAATGGCGTGGAGAAGGTCGAGTAGAGGCTTGACGTGCCGATGGACTGAGAGCGGTGAAGGGCGGAAGCGGGGCTCGGACCGAGGGACCATGGGCGCCGGCGAACTAGCTGTGGTGGCTAGTGCTTGGCACCGACGAGTGCGAAAGGACATGGAGGTAGACCGAGTCAAGACGGCGGACGAGCGGGTCGAGCGGAGGCTCAGGGGACTCGAAGTCCAACCGAGCGAGGACAAGGTGGCTCGAGTCGAGCGGTTTGGTGGTTTGGGCCGCAAAACCACCGTGGGACGGTTTCCGAGTTTGGGCCTCAAAACTCGAGGTTCGGTAGTTGAGCCGAAAGCTACCGGTGGCGGGTTTCTTGGGTTTGGGCCTCAAAACCCGGGCGGAGCTTCCGAGGAAGCGGGGATGGCACGTGGCGGAATCCTGGAGGTTGCGTCGAGGCGACGACAACTCCCGGTAGGAAGCGGGGCCGTCCATTCAAATGAGTGGCTGAG
Source organism: Microstegium vimineum (assembly GCA_022036555.1). Taxonomy (NCBI): domain Eukaryota; kingdom Viridiplantae; phylum Streptophyta; class Magnoliopsida; order Poales; family Poaceae; genus Microstegium; species Microstegium vimineum. Next base: position 21,164,564 of record CM039133.1, read on the forward strand.
AGTTACCGACTTGGATTACCATGTCTTAGGGCTAGGTAATTTGGTCTTGTATCTAAGGAGGTCTTTGGGAAATAGCCAAAGCCCGTTAAGTAGGGTATGAAGGGGTATCCCTCATCCCACCTCTTGAACCCTAGTCATTTGCACCACCTGTCTCTCTCTAGTTTATCTCTCTAGTTCATGAGGTCCCTAGTGTAAGGATTTGCACTTGATTTTAACAATCGGAGGCCTTACCCTCCCTAAGCCATGGCGGCTTTGATTTCGTGATTGTGTCTCCGTTTCTTGTGTTCTTCGCTAATCGCGTTTTAGCTCCTCTTAATCCTCTTTGTTCATGCGATGTTTTCTCTTGATGGAGAGTGAGTTTTGCGATTCCATTTGAACCAAGTTGTGCGGGATCACGTGTAGAAGATTTGCACCGAAGGGCTTTGCCCCAAACCACTTGAGCACATAGATTGGGCAATTTCTATTTGTGTTCTTTGTTTTTGGAGTTTTTCCCAAAATCTCTTTACGCCCGTTGATTCAATCCAAATTGAGCTTTGGGGTCATGCCACAAAATTTGGTAGCTATTGGTAAAGATTTGGGTACGATTTGTGGGAAGATTTGGGGGAGGCGATACAAAATCGCCCCCAAATCGCCTCTATCTGCAGACTCGCGGACAGTCCGGGCCTGACCCTCGGACAGTCGGGCGGTCGTGCTCGGGCAGAGGCACTCGGTGCTGGTTAAGTGATTCGCGGACAGTCCGCACCAGCTCGTGGACAATCCGCCGTTGGTTTTCGCCAAACTACACTGTTTCTGGTCCGAAGTTTTGGAGCTATTTTGGGTGAACGACGGACAGTCCGGGATCTACCCGTGGATAGTCCGAGAAGGGAACAAAACCTGTTCAGTTTCGTTTGGTTTTTGGGATTTTGCCGGTGGACAGTCCGCACCCTAGGCTCGGACAGCCCGATGTTCTAACCACGGACAGTCCGGCTCTGAGTCGCGGACAGTCCGAGATTCCTTAGTGAACTCAGTTTGGCTTTGTTCTTCCGTGGCTCTTTCGTCAAGGTTTTCCGATCGCTCCGCTGCACCTTTAGGATCACTCCTAAGGTGTCCACCTACTCGTTAGGTCGTGTGCGAGTCAAAGTTTTCAAAGTTGCTTTTTGGGTGTGATTTTGGGACAAGGGTCAAGCAATAGAAGTTTCCGAAAGGAATTTTTATTTGGCTCCCATTCACCCCCCCCCCTCTGCTCTCCGTTCTCGGTCCTTCACCTCTAGACTCTTAAATCGATTCTAGTGCATTTCACAAGTAATTTTAGTACTTGATGCACATATTAAGGGGGGCCCATTCTATGTCTTGTGTATTTTGAGACTAACCTTTTCTTCTATGTGAATTTTGTATAGTCTCTCTTGTTGAGAATGAGTTTCTCATGGGTATGCTACATAACTAACTCAATCCAAATCGGTAAAGCTATCTCTCATATTTATTTGGATTGTAAGTTTATCTCTCAAGTAGCTACTCTCCATAATATAGCTTAAATTCCCTTGTTTTGACTTAAATGACCAAAAGTGCATAGGTTCTTGTCTTCCACATATATATGTGTGCACTATCAAAAGGGGAACTTAGTCTATGTTATGAGGTTTTGCAATTAGTGATCTATGTGCCTTCCACATCCAAAATGGTCACTAGTTGTGAAACTCTAGCTTGTGCAATTTAATGTCATCTCTTGTTTTTGTAAGCATTTACTAGGTGATATCTATGTGACATTATGAGATACAAGCATCCATTCCAATTGACATCAACTTGTGCAGATTCCTTCAATTGGTGTCATACTATGAAGATCATATTTCAATTGGTATTGATGGATAATCTTTAGTTTTGGTATATCAAGAAATATGTCTTCAAATTGTATCTCAAAATGATAACAAGAGCTAGCAATGGACTCTCAACTGAAATCAAGCACAAGTTTGTGATGTTTCCTTCAAGATGATGATAAAGATAGATGGGCACAATTGAGATATTTTTGCTTAAACAAGTGCCAAGCCCATCAAAGCACTAAATTCAAAATAATCATCATGATGGAGATTATGAGGCTTAGAACAAAGGTATACCACTCCATGAACTCTTGTACTAACTTTGTGCATCTAGGCCCTTACATGCTAGTTTGTGCATGTGTATGCAATACTTTGAGCCACACCATAAGTTTGTTCTTGTGGTGACGATTAGAGAATGAGTTAGATATTTGGTTGATACCTCTTGTGGTGATGGCGTGAGTTTGTCTCATGTTTTAAACTTCATCTAAGTGAGGTATGAGCTAAATATGCTAACTTCTCAAGAATCTTAACTTAATTTGTTGCATACTTTGTTTGGTAGCAAATATAAAAACAAAATCCTATCTGCTAAAACTTCTACCTACCTCTTGCCCTCACTTGTCTACCATGATTTTTTCCTTTTTGTAGAAAGATCTTTTTTGGAGATTAATGCCAAAGGGGGAGAAATATTAAAAGTGTAGGGGTATAAAGAAAGATTGATATGTAAAGGGGAGAAATATGTTGTGTGTGCAAGGATAGTTGTGCTGACTGTCAAAGGTGCGGCAGTGCCGCTCTCAGAGCGGCAGAGCCACCTAGTGTAATTTCAGTATTTATAATCTCTGATTTGTATAACTGTCATGAGCATCATGTTTATCTTGATGACACCATGCACCCCATAGATGCTATGATATAGGAGAGCTCTCACACTTCTTCTTAAATATGTGCATTTGGCATTTGAGGCCAAATTTGAATTCCCTTCAATGCACACATTTAGGGGGAGCTCACTATATCATAGGATCCAAAATCTTATCATTTATCAATCTTTTGTAAGCTTTAGTTGTGTTGTTGTCAATCACCAAAAATGGGGTGATTGAAAGTGCATCTAGCCCTTTAGTGGGTTTTGGTAAATTGAGTGACAACCCAATTAAAGGTCTAACAAGTTTGCTAAGTGTATCAAAGGTTAAACAAGAAAAGCAAACTTGATGGTATTCCACAAAGTGTTCAGATGAAGGTCAAATTGTGTATTGTTGTATTGGAAGAATATGAAAACAATCTAGTTCAAGCAAAATACAACAATGCAAATGGAATCAATGAAATGACTTATATATTATGGGATATCATAGTATCATGTGAAAGCAAGCATGATTGGCAAATGGAAAATGAGACATGAGTTGATAGTTATGGCTTGGTCTCTATATTGGATTGCTTTACATAAACAAGAAGAGTTAGATAGTAAACTAGTGTTAATCAAGGATTGAATAATGAATCAATAGTGCATTAGTGAGAAAACACCAAGCAAAGGTCAAATGACAAAGGAGACAATGTATATTGGATATAATATGGTCTCTACTTTAGTTTGCTTGTATGGACAAAGATTTGGAGAATCACTTTGCATTAATATGATCAAGCTAGAAGTTTGAAGATAGAGATTGAAGTGAGTGATAGGAGTGTCAAGCCAAAATAAGGAGGGTCTAAGGAATTGTGAATTGGCTTGACAATATTGATGTGGAGTCTCATATATCAAAGCTTGATTGATCTCAACATTCATATCTATAAGATATTCAAGCAAGGATCACAATATTGAAGAAAGAGTTTTCAATTGATGCTTAAATATGAGGTGACTTGAGTATGGCTTGATAGGGTGAAGATAGCAAGGAAAGGACTTCGAGGTACTAAGCGAAGGTGAAGGTCAAGGAGACCGAGGTACTATGGCTAAGGTGAAGAAGAGAGTACTTGCATTGAGTTGAAGTACTAATCAAGCTATGAGGAGTCATATTATGTTGAGGATCAATTTATTAGTGGTAGTGACTTGGAGCCATGGACTGAACTCATATGTGTTGGAAACATTCAAGTCACAAGCCCTAAGGTGTGTTTGCTCATAGAGATGAGATAAGGATGATTGCAAACACATGCTCAAGGTATTACAAGAATGAGGATACGATGCAGCCCCAAATTATCAAAGGATACGTTGACCAACTCAAAGACATTTAAATTATTTGATGTTTTGAATTTGAGTTTAGGAAAGGCCATACTACAAAGGGGAATGCAATGTGAATGCTTAAATGTGTAACCAAGTGCTCAAATTCCACCAAACATCCTCTCATACCTTGCCCAGACTCCCTGCAAAACAGTTTTTCATTCGGAGCATTTTTGGGCAGCGCAGCAGTGTTGTTCCCCAGAGCGGCAGTGTTGCGGTCCAGCAGTGCCGGGCCTTAGTCTGACAGTGCCGGGCCTAAGCGGCAGTGCCAGGCCCGAGAGCGGCAGTGCTGCGACTTAAAGTTACCGTTGGACAGCAGGGAGTACTTCTATCCCCTTCCTGCTGCCCCAACGGCCATCTCGACCATTCCCTTCCCCAGTGCTCACACATAAAGCTCTCTCCCTCTCTCTAACTCCATTGGAGCCCCTCAAGCTTCTCCCTTTGATTCCTCTCCAATCCTTTGAGAGATTGAGCCTCTAAACTTCATTAGAGAGCAGCCCAAACTGTTCTTCATTGCCTAGAGCACTTGGTTCGCGTTCATGCCGGTGGATTGCATTCGTTACTCTTGGAGCTTGCTCCTAGCCGGCTAGAGCGTCGCCCGTGGAGTTTGCCAACTTGTGTGGCAGGCCCGGGGGTTTGTAACCATCTCATTGCAGCTAAGAAATCACCCCTCACTTCAAGAGTTCACTCTCTTGATTTGAGAACGAGGGAAAGGCTAGCCTTGTGTGGCGAACCTCAACAACGTGGACTTAGGCCAGCCTTGGTGGCGCACTGAACCACGGGATAAATCTTGTGTCACTTGTGTTTGTATTGTTTGCTTCACTTGCATTTGTACTTAAGGTGATTTCTAGGGTTTGGTCCCAATCTACTTGGTGGTACAGCTCCTACATATTCTAAGAGGTTCTACATGTTCTATACTATCCTAGGAAGGTTTCCTTTCAAGTAGAATTTCGATTTGCTGGTCAGATTTTGAACTATATTCATATCTGTCTGACTGTCCAGCACTGTCGGGCCTTAGAGAAGCAGTGCCGGGCAGAGCAGCAGTACCGGGTTCCACAGCGGCACTGCCGCGCTTGTAATCTGATAAAGTTATGCAGCAATTTTTTTAAACAGGCCTATTCACCCCCCCCTCTAGTCCTCCTAGGCGACATCAAGGTCCTTTCATCTCTGCATGTGTACATATAGCAGAGAGGAAGGAGAGTGCTGGGGGCACTATGGCCCGGTCGACCGACCTCCCTACGTGCTCTCTGAGTGCATTATTTGCAGAGCAGTGGAGCACAAACGAGATGCCCGACATGGATGGGATTGAAGGGGTCTGCATTGTGTCGACTGACCTCCTCCTTGGATGCTCTTTTCATGAAGCCATGATTTCAGTTGGTGAGATTAGGATCATCCTCCTCACTTGCTCGAAGAATTTGCTGGCGTGGTTTTGGAGGTGGAGTAGTGCATGGCTTGATCACCTTCTTTCGCCATACCCGTTTGGGTTTCGCCCGAGGTTGTTGCTTTAGATTTTTCAGGTAAGTATAATTAATGTAGGGATCAATTTCAAATACCATAACTATGGAGCATTGCTCGATTTTTGGCTTGAAGTGGAATATCTCCTGGGTTCCATTTATGTTGAATTGAATTTCTCCAGCTCCTACATCGATGTGTGCATTGGCGGTGCTCAGGAATGGCCTTCCTAGGATGAGTGGAGTCTTCTTGTATATAAATAGACTCATAAATATATATTATATATACATGTTATTAGATGCATGTATATATCCTTAAATCTTTATATATATATATATATAGATATTGTTTATGTGTGTATGTTTTTGTGTTATTAGAAGTATATATGCCTTTATAAATTTAAATTTATTCATATAAATGTCTTTATAACTAGAATTTATATTAGATATCCTTCATTTTTAAGGATATCTATTAGGTAAATGCATGCCTTCATTTTAAGAAATGTAAATGCCTTCATGTAAAATGTCTTCATTTCATGTATATTAATTAGCTAGATATTATCCTTCATTATTAGAATTTAAATTTCTTCATGTATACTTTAGATGGCCGACCCCAATGACGACACGATGGAGGATGCCATGATGGATCTTATCAACTCCGCTGCCACAGACGATGATAACGCTCAGGCGGATGATGACGGTAGTCCATACTTAAATCTTGGAAATGAACCAGAAAATGTCTTGCAAGATGACATCACTGGCGAGGTATATATACTTGATTAATTAATTAATCCATCTTCTCTCTAGCTAATATATACATATTGGTGATTAATTAATGTATATTGTGTGTAGCCCTCTCGATCGACGACGAGTCGAAATGTACGAGACCCGACAAAGCCGGTGGAGGGCCGTTACGTAATAACACAGTTCAATGCAACTACGGAAGAACCACTTGGATCACATGCAAAGAAATTTGTTAATCACTGTGGTTACCTAGTAAGGGACAGACTGCCGATCAATGCTCGAGAATGGAAAGAGAAGACAAATGTTCCTCATATTAGTTTTGTCTTTGATTTAGACAAGTCCCTTATTTGGGATGATATTCTCCAACATTTCATGCTTGAAACAGATGATGCTGATATGAAGGAGTTAGTTAAGAAGTGGGCTATGAAGAAGATGGCCATCCAGTTCTAGTCTTGGAAGAAAAAGCTATACAATGATTATGTTAATAAGAAGAATGTGACACCAAATTTCAACCCTTGGGGTCTGCTATCAAAATTGAGGCCTTATTGGGATGAATTTGTTCAATACAAGACATCAGAAGAGGGTACAGAACGGATATGAAGGAACCGATAGAACGCCCAACAAAAGGAATACCACCATCACTTGTGGCTACAAGACTGCCAAGGTAAAGTGGGAAAAGTAAGAATCAATGCTAATTGAAAAGCAGATCATACCAGCTTCACTTGATTGGCCCGAACGCTGTAAGAATTGGTTCTTTGCGCATGGTGGATCACTTGACCTATAAACCGAGGGGGGGGGTTAGTGTATGGTGAAAGGATTCGAGAGGCAGCAAAAAGACTTTGTAAGGCTATAATGGCTTCTACTAGTGGTGCGTTCAAGCCAACAAGAAAAAGGATGAACTAACATATGCCCTCCAAACAGCTGAACACGGTGGAAGAACAAGAGGCAAAGGGGCCATCTCTTGGCAGCATGGCTTTCCTGAGGACACAACCACATCCAGAAGCCACCAGAGAAAGAAGGATGAGGAGAACGAGCGGTTGCGAAGGTTGGAGATGGCGGTCCTTGAATCTCAAGACCGAGAAAAAGCTAATGAGTCGAGGATGCAGGAAGAAATTAAACGACAAGTGCAAATAGCATTGAGTAATTCCCAACGACAGTCAGCATCACAGCCGGTAGGTAGCCCTACTAACCAAGTTCTAAGTAGTTGTGCTTCCACAAAGCTACCAGATGATGTAGGCTTGCGCTTTCGTGTGGATGACATTACTGTACCTCTTACCGCATGTGAGCTGCACATTCCAAAGGATAATGGCAGCATCATGGTTGCTCTCGGTGTTGTTTCCCTATTGACCCTACTACCACACCAAGAATGCATTGTCAAATAATACCACCTGGATATGCAAGCGTCTCCGTGGATAGAGTTCTTAAAGGATTCAACAGAGTCGCTCTTGACATTCTAGGAGGTGATGGGGAGAACACTCTCGGAGAAGTGGAGCATGCATTTATTCTATGGCGCAATAGATACATTGTTATTCCCGGGGCATCGCCTCCTAAACTACCTTGCCATAGGTACGTATGATAGTGTTGTGACCAATTTTATATACTGACTAAACAAGTATACACTCATGTACTCAAATTTTGTTTTGTCATATATAGTAGCAGGTCCTCAGATCAGCATAGTGCTCTGAGGAGGTCTCCAACGCCGCCGCCACATCAGGCGCCATCTCCAAGGAGGTCTCCAACGACGCCGACGCAGCAGCCGTCTCCAAGGCGACGATCTCCAACACCAGCAGTGAGGTCTCCAACGCCGCCGCCGCAGCGGCCGTCTCCAAGGCGATCTCCAACACCGGCAAGGAGGTCTCCAACCCATCAACCTGAGTTGACAAAGAAGTCTGCTGCTAAGAGGTCTGCCCCGTCACAATCTACGAAGTCTTCATCCCAATCGGTGAAGAGGGAAGCCTCCGGGAGTAAAATAAAGCCTATTCCCCAATCTAAGAGTTTTTTCAACCCTGATGCCGCACAAAGAGATGACGACACACAAATGTACATGTTGAACAAGTGGTACTTAGAGGCATGTAAAAGGATCGAGCAATGACTTCTTCTCAGAGTTAGACAACGACACTTCTTCCATGGCGATGACATCATACATATTAACTTCTTAGAACTACACGAACTATGCCACAATGATGCCCTCGACAAATCTCTCCTCAGCTGCTTTTGTCTGTAAGTGATTGCATTGTTTCTATTATTACTAATTAAAGTAACTGGTCTATATATATATATGTAGACATGAGATGAATAGGCTCATAAAAATAAAGGACAATACTATCGGTTTTGTTGATCCATACATTGTATTCAAAGACCAAGTTACTCCCCAGTCTAATTGGCGACCTCAAGTAGAGAAGAATCTCATGAGGTTCTTAGTTCACCAAAAGGACAAGAAAACGACACTCTTCCTGTATAACTTCAAGTGAGTGTGCACATTTTATTTTCCCTTAATTACTTGACCCATATATAGTTACTGAATTATATGACTTCATATGCGATAAACATGCAGCTTTCACTGGATCTTGATGGTCATATATTTGGACAATAATCGGTTAATAATATTGGACTCGTTGAGAAAAGATCGTGCCGAATATCAAGATATGATAGACATTATCCAGATGTAATTTAATATTCGTCATGAACAAAATTCTTTATTCCTCTCTTAAATCTTGATGGTTAATTAACAATCTATTTTTTCAAAACTTTGTTGCTAGTGTTTGGGAAAAAATCATTCAAGATCACCACACTGATTGTAAAGCGCCACTGAACGTAGTGTTAACCCAAGTAAGTACTACTAGCTATATATATACAGTTTTCATGATGTGAGTGTCTTCACTAGATAACGAGAGGTTTCTTTTTCTCGTAAAGTGGTGTTTGCGGTAGGAACCGGGGAACAATTTGTGCGGATACTATGTTTGCGAGTTCATCAGGGCGTGCACGAGTAGACCTAGACTAGAGAAGCTTAAGGTATGTTTCACAATTGATTTCTTACTATTGTTGGTACCTATTAGTAGTTAGTCATATATATATATATATACTAGTTGAATGCCCGTGCGTTGCTACGAGATAACAAAATTTTGTAAACAAATACATAGATCGCACGATAATATAACAATGTTTTCGATGAGAGTAGGGATCATTGATTCATGTAAATGTAAACGTGTTACATGTCAATTGTTGACATTAGAATCAAACATGTACAAATGGTTTTCCAGTAGGCATGTAGTGTGTATACATCATCTCTATGTAGAGTCCGATAAAATACATTAAAATACTAGAAACGGTAACAAGTATAACGTTACACAAATAATATTTATTATACAATACAAATGGAATGAAAAATGCATTATATTAGTGAAATGTTATATTACCTCGTCTATAGAGTTAGAACCTCCTTAAATACAATATTCTTCGTGAAAGTTCCCGGGATCATTTGGGTCTTCTTATCCTTCACTTTTTTTATTTGATGTATTTTTTTGGCATTCTTTTGAGCCTTTTTCCTTGCATTCTTGTTCGCCTCCTCCTCCACTGCCTCCACATCAGGAGGTAGGGCAAGGACCTTGATATTCGTTCTTGCCGTGGCTCTAGACATCGCAACATACAACTGTCCATGAGAGAACACCGGCGCGGGCAGGTACACACCGACGTTCGGGATAGTCTGGCCCTGGGACTTGTTTACCGTCATGGCAAAGCTCATCCTGATAGGAAACTGCTTCCTCTTAAATTGGAACGGAAACATTTCATCATCCGACGGGCATAGCGGTATTCGAGGAAGAAATACCCGCTTTCCATCATGCTGTCCCACTATGATTTCCACGTCGATTGTATTTCTTCAGAACCCCCGCACTACCAGCCTTGTACCATTGCATAGCCCGTTTGCAGGGCCAAGATTTCTAAGCAATACGACAGGACACCCGAGCTTAAGTTTCAAGACATGTGGAGGAAGTCCGTTGGGTGTCAGACTGTTAAGGAACTCTGATGGATAGTAGTTATGTGGATCATCTACTGCAGTGTCAAAACTATGATACACTATCTCTCCACCCTTGAACATATCAATCATTTTCATATTAACCATGTCCACCCAATCATTTCGTGTAGATAAAATAGCTCTAGTGGTGATGTAGTCTTTGTCAGCCATGTTTGCATTTAGATCTGGGAAGATGGTGTCGATTAATGTATGGAGATCTTTCTGGGCATCACCAGAGTACGGGACACAGATCTCGTCTAGAATACGAACATTGTCATCTTCGTTAACCTCTTCAGTTCCACCACTGATGCACAACAAATAATCTGAAAACCATGGGTTACTCTGAGCCCTCATGTTGCAGACGAGCTTTAGGTGTTGCATGTATTCCCAAAGATACGACCTTCGTAGAGAAGCGCCGACTATTTGAGCCCTAGATCATTTTCGCACAACAGGAAAGACCTGTCTGAAATCTCCACCAAAGACAACAGTCTTTCCACCAAATGGTAGGTCTGACACTCCCATTATATCTCGTAGACTATTGTCTAGTGCTTCCACATTCTGCCTCTTTGTCATAGTCGCCTCGTCCCAAATTATGAGAACTGCTTGTTGTAACCGCTTGGCAGTACCACTCTGTTTCGTGAAGCTACAACAACCGCCCTCTTGAAGAGTGAGAAGTATCTTGAAACGCGAGTGAGCCATCCTCCCACCTGGCATTATAGCCGCTGCGACTCCAGATGTAGCTGTAGCAACGGCAAGCTTATCCTGGCTACGTAGTTTTGCGAGAAGTGCCCTGTACAAAAAGGTCTTTCCAGTCCCGCCAGGTCCATCCACAAAGAACACCCTACCTTTTTTTCTTTCAACAACAGTCATTATCTCATCGTAGGCGTATCTTTGCTCACCGTTGAGTGAGTCACACAATAGCACATCTTCAGGTTTCTGCTCGATGCTAGCTTCCTCAAATATCACCCGAGGAATCTTACTGGATTGGTCGTATGTGTGATCAATTTCGGGAAGAGGAAATGAACTTATATCCTTCCCAATAGGTTCTACAAGGAGGCATTACAAAAATTAGTATCAAGAGTTGCAAGCAAAATAAATTTAGATTGCAGTATTGAAAAGAGTTGAAGTTACATCCATCATCATCACCACCATCAGTTCTTTTTTTCTGTTTTGCTCAAGCTGCCTCAACTTCCTCCATAGTCACTCCCACTTTTGGAATGGAATTGTGCCACCCAAGCTCACCCCTTGGGAAGAATAGTGGGTATGATAGAGGGTCATAGCACGCATGATATGAACGAATTCCATGAAAAGACCGATCCTTCCCTTGAACGAGGACACTATGCTTGAATTGGCCTAGACGCATGATATGTTCTTTGGTCAAGTTGTTGGTCAAGGTTGAACTCAATACGATAATCATCAAGATCTTTAACATGCCCCATACTCCTTAGATTCTCAGAATACGGATTCCCATTTAAGATTCTAACCATTTGCTCTATAACTTCTCTATCTTTTTTGGCGGATTCCTTACGACACTTGTTCATCTGATGCTCGAGGGACAGATCATCATCGTAAAAATAAAGCTCGAGGTGTTTCTTCTGAACTCCATCCGCATTACCAAAAGATTGCATGTTATGGTAAAAATGGCCATGAGCACGGAACATGTAGACACCATAAATTTTCATATTAGTGGTCACACGATCTAGTTGACAATACAGTGAAGTGAAAGAGAAGTGACCATTGAAATATCTGATGTTTGCACGAAAATGTCTGGCATCAGCATCCGAGCTTGACCACAGCCTCATGAGTTCTGGTGGCGTCTCAACATTCGCAAGATGAATCTTTCCACAACGACAACAGAATCCAGGAGGTTCAGCTTCAAATTTCTTTCCGTTGCAATACTTGCCGTTCGGCACTGATGATATCATGTGTGTCTCTGATTGGATATTAGCATAAACCTTGTCGAATGGATCCATGACATCAGAATCTGTGTTCTCTTGCTCAACCGTGTCGTTATTTTGGTCTCCCTCGATATTCTCTTCATCGTCTTCTACAAAATTGATATGATGTCATGAGTTTCAACAAAGTTACATCAGAAATGATTTTACTATTCTGTGGCGTACCTTGTCCAGCAAAAAAGTACGTCTCCTCCTCCTCGTCGTCATCCATAAATATGACATTCTCATCATAATCTGGGAAAATATTGATCAACTATATAATGAGTACATAGTGACACATTAAAAATAGAAAATCAACTACGAGTTGAGAAAATACCATCTTCGGCCATAGAGTCTGCTATATGGGCTTGAGCATCATTTGGAGGCATTGAAGAAGCATCTTCAACTATAGACGGTTGTGTCTATGTACCTATGCAATTGGTAGGTGTTCGATCTGGAGGTTCTTGAGTGACACCATCTGTAGTTAAAACTGAGATATTTTTGAAGTAGTATAGCGAAGTCAACCGAATACTAAACATATAATATAATGCACAAGGCGAATTATCGTTGTAAATTACACTTAGTTGGGTCGGGTCATTCAAATCACTGCAATTCTCATCCGCACAACCTCTGGTCCTTCTTGCAATGTTTGCTTCAAAAGCCCAATTGTGACGGGATACAAGTGCATTTCTCTCTCCAGCGGGCACTCAATGCCTATGTATGGTATTTTCCTCTACTAATTCAGGGGCATGAACTTCCTCACTTTGAACTACAGATGGCGTGACGTCAATAGGCGTGCCCATCATTTCAGGTATTTCAAAAACTTGTGAAGTTGGTTTAGGCGATTAAGGTGTAAAAGGGAAAATAAACTGAGGGTTAAAGTGAGGACTCTCTATGGAGATTGAGTCCGGATGTAAGTTGTTGGCTCGATGTTCTGTCATCATTGTTTTGTATTATTTATTGGCGATATATTGTGATGACTTCTTCTCTTCTGGAGTTACTAACAATATTCTTGCAGTCTTGTTGCGTGCAGTTTTTGCCGCATACAACTCACGTCGCCTCTTATTTAATTGCGCCTTTTGTTCAGGAGACATTGCTGCCCTTCGTGATTTCTGTAACTCACGTTCACGGTCTTTTGCACATATGACAATATTTTCTTTAGAAGGGCACGCATTTACAACACCTATACATTTATAAAAAAGCACTATTAATACATAATAATCGAAGGAGTAAAGACAACATGGATATTAGTATTGTAACTTAAAAATATTTGTACTGCCCTATAAAGACTTACATGTTTCAAGGTCATTGTTGATATCCGTATCAGGTAAACTCTTTTCAATATCATCACAAACTTCAATACGTAAAGGTAGAGGGCAATCTAAAATTGAATTGATATATATTAATACGTATGAGCATCATCTTACAATAACAATAGATTTTCCATAATGAAAACACGATTTAACTACCTGAAGTCCGTTCCATGTCATCTATCCTCATTGGTAGCTTCGAGAAGATTTGTTCTTGTTCATTACACGCTGCATACAATTCACGCCTTCTCTTATTCACAAGTGCCCTTTGTTGAGTAGACATTGCTGAGAGACGTGCTCTATCATATTCACGTCTACGCTCTTTTTGACACGTGCTATTATGATTGTTTGAATTGGCTTCATATGCAATACCTAGTTCCATATCATGAAATGACACTTTTAATAAGATTCTACTCTGAATTGTGAGAGTAGTTTTGAAACAATCACAACGCATGAGCACGTCTACGATAATATTCTTTTATGAGCATAATTAGTAACCTGTTAATTGATCCACACTACTATACACTGGTGTCATATGGAGCCAACCACTATTTTTGTCCAATTCATTCATTCCCTGTCCATCCATCTCATTTCCTTGCATTCCATCTGCAAGTTTGAACATAGTAAAACGTTACTAATACATCAAATACAAATTGATTTATACAATAAGGAAATTAGTCTACAAAACCATCATGACCTTGGATATTCATCATATCTCTCTCGATATCTTTGCCTCTTATTCTCATTACGGTTGCCATTTAAAGCCTGCTAGCTACACTCTTAGCAAAGAAGAGAAGAAAAGCATGTTTGAATGTCTAAGCAGCATCAAGGTCCCATCTGGATTTTCCTCCAATATAAAGAATATAATAAATGTGTCAGAGAAGAAATTCCTAAACTTAAAGTCTCATGACTGCCATGTGCTTATGACGCAATTGCTTCCGGTTACGTTAAGAGGAATTCTACCTCCACCCTTACGTCTAGCCACTGTGAAGCTATGTGCATTCCTCAATGCAATTTCTCAAAAGGCAGTCGATCCAATGGAACTCGCTGGTCTACAGAACGATGTGGTTCCGTGTCTTGTCAGCTTTGAGTTGGTTTTCCCTCCATCCTTCTTTAATATCATGGAACACCTCCTAGTTCACCTGGTCAAGGAGATTAGTATTCTCGATCCTGTGTTCCTACACAACATGTTCCCCTTTAAAAGGTTCATGGGAGTCCTGAAAATATATGTTCACCAACGTGCTCGCCCAGAAGGAAGCATCACCAAGGGCTACGGGACACAGGAGGTCATTGAGTTTTGTGTTGACTATATTCCCGACCTTGACCCAATTGGTGTTCCTGAATCAAGACACGAGGGGAGACTTAGTGGGAAAGGAACACTAGGGAAGAAAACATATATCGGTACGGGGGATGATTATTTCAACAAAGCACACTACACAGTTCTTCAAAACTCCATGGTGGAGCCATATGTCGAGGTACACAAGAAGTTCCTACGATCCCAGTTTTCAGGGAAGAATTAAGCTTGGATTATGCGTGAACACATGAAAACTTTCGGCGATTGGTTGCGAATAAAATTTAATGGTGATGACAGTATTGACGACCAACTGTATTTGTTGGCTAGACAACCATCATGGCACATCCTCACGTACAAAGCCTACGAGATAAATGGAAATATATTTTACACTGTAGACCAAGATAAAAGGAGCACCAACCAAAACAGTGGTGTCCGCATAGATGTCATTGACCCAAATGGAAAAAGGAAAACATATTATGGCTGCATAGTTGAGATTTGAGAAGTATACTATGCACCTAATTTTAAATTCCCTTTGTTTAAGTGCCAATGGGTGAAGATGACCGGAGTCGGGGTAACAATTGACAAGGATTATGGGATGACAACAGTGGACCTCGACACTATTGGGTACAAAGACGAACCATTCGTCCTGGCCGTTGATGTGAATCAGGTGTTCTATGTAAAAGACATGACTACAAAACCAAAGAAAGGAAAAAACGATGACAAATCAAGCATCAATGAGCCCAAACGTCACATAGTTCTTTGAGGGAAAAGAAACATTTTGGGAATTGAGAACAACTCAGACATGTCTGAACTTTACGAAAGGGATGACCGAATTGCGCCATTCAGTGTGACCAAAGACCCAAGCATCCTTCTAAATGCCGAGGACACTCCATGGTTACAACATGATCATGACCAAGGGACATATGTCAAGAAGAAGATCACTAATGTGCCCGCTTGATGTAGCTAGCTTAGCAGTGTGATGTCGATCAAGTGACATGTGTATTAGGCATTTTGGTCAAATAAATAAAGATCTACATTTGTCATTGAAAAAGTTTAGTTCTAAAATGAATGATCTTGATGAGTTATAAAACCTTTGTATTCAAAAGTTTTTCATATAGGGTCATTTAGTGTCTCATTAACAATTTTCTATTTAAGGGTACACTTAAAGGTCGCATAATTGGACAATGAATGGTGAAACACAAATAGTTTAACGTTAAAATAATGAATAAACTAATTTCCTGTAGGTAACCAAGCATTTTATTTTTTTAATTGAACAATATACTTTTGCATTAACCAAATTCTAATGGTTAGTTACATTTATATTTGATATTATAAAAAAGGTAAAACATTTTATGTTATACATTTTTCTAGTGTATAATAAAGCAAAAGGAAATTTAATGGTTATTTTTTTAAAATTTTGTGGCATGTATTTAATTTATTATGCAATTTACAAGACCTAGAGCAATTTATAAAGATATTAAACTATATACAATACCAAAACATCTAAAACCTGCCCACTAAAATTTCATTTGGCGCCTAAACAGGCCTGTAGCCCCGGTTGGTAAAACCAACCGCGGCTAAAGGGTGCCTACCTATATAAGCCGCGGTTGCCTGCCTCTCTCCTTCCTCATCTGTCTTCTCTTCAACCGACGTCGATCGAGATCGAGCTCCGCCACCGTCGTTCGCCACTTGCGCCACCGTCAGGCGCCACCTCCGCCTCCGCACCGGCCCCGCACGGCCCCTCCTCACCTCGCCTCGACTCGCGCCCTTCCCGGTCGCCGCCGCGCCCGAGCCCTGCATCGCGCCCGAGCCGGCCGCCGCCGCCTCTCTCCTTCCTCTGCACGCCGTGCCACCGTCGGCCTCGCTGCACAGCCGGCCGCCGGCTCTGCGCCACTGCCGTTGGCCGCCTCCCGTACGCCGCCGGCTTTGAAGGAGAAAAAGAAGAAAGAAGAAAGAAATTAAAGGAAAAAGAAAGAAAAATTACAAGGAAGAAAGGAAGAAGAGGAAAGAAGGAGAAGAGGAGAGAAGGAAGAAGGAAGAAGGTAGGGAGAAGAAAGAAAGAAAGGAAAAAGAAAAAAAATTACTAAATGATTTATTAATTTGTATGTTATTAGTTTCTTGTTTTCACACACTAACATTTTATGTATGTTTTTCTAGGTGAAGAGGAGATCGAGAAGAAGAAGAAGATCAAAGAAGGAAGAAGAAGAAGATACAAGGTGAATTGTGTGTAAAAAATAGAAATAGATTTTAGTTTTAGAAATAGATTTTAGCACTTATTAGAGAGAAATGTAGATTTGATATATATGTATCTTCATTATATTGCTAGTTTTAGAAATATAGACCTTCCATTAGTTTTAGAAATAGATTAAAGCACTTAGAGAAATATAGAGCTTTCATTTGTTATAGAATTAGATACCTTTCATTATATATATTACTAGATGGATTTGTTAGAGAAATATTGACCTTATTAATTCCATTATTGCCAGAAAATATGTATATATATGATTTGATATATAGATGTATTTGTTAGAGAAATATTGACCTTCCATTATTATTGCTAGTAAACATGTATATATTTGTACCCTAAACCTAAACCCTAAACACTTTTATTACACACACACACACTACTTAGTGTCTACCCTAAACCCCTAAGTTTCTAAACCCTATAGATATACATCATAAGTGTCTACCCTAAACCATAAACACTTTTATTACACACACACACACACACACACTACTTAGTGTCTACCCTAAACCCCTAAGTTTCTAAACCCTATAGATATACATCATAAGTGTCTACCCTAAACCATAAACACTGTTATTACACACACACACACTACTTAGTGTCTACCCTAAACCCCTAAGTTTCTAAACCCTATAGATATACATCATAAGTGTCTACCCTAAACCCTAAATGTATAGATCTTTCATTTGTTTAGGGTTTACACAGACTCTAAGTGCCTACCCTAAACCCTTTTATTAGTCACACAACGACTAAGTGTCTACCCTATAAACCCCTAAGTGTCTACCCTAAACCCTTTTATTAGTCACACAAAGACATTGTGTCTACCCCAAGTGTGCCTAACTCTAAGTGTCTACCCTACCCTAAACCCTTTTATTAGTCACACAAAGACTAAGTGTCTACCCCAAGTGCCTAAACCCCTAAGTGTCTACCCTAAACCCTTTTATTAGTCACACAAAGACATTGTGTCTACCCCAAGTGTGCCTAACTCTAAGTGTCTACCTGGCCTAAACCCTTTTATTAGTCACACAAAGACTAAGTGTCTACCCCAAGTGTGGCTAAACCCCTAAGTGTCTACCCCTAAGTGGTTACTCTAAGTACGTGTTACACACTTATTAGCTTTTATAGTTGCAGAAATGGACGACCCGAATGACATGGAGGAATTCTTGTTTTCAATTATCAATGATGACACTGATCAAGTAGACGACGACACGAATCAAGTAGATGACGGAAGTCAGTACTTTGCGCCAGATGTTGAGCAAGAAAATATCACGCAAGACAATGTTGCTGAGGTATATATATGTCTACAATATATATGTCTACAAAATCAAAATAATTACAGTTGTATAATTATATTTATAAGTTTTGTGTGTCTACATACATAGCCGCCTGCATCAACGACAACTACGGGGAAGAGGAAAAATGTACGAGGCCTAAAGAAGCCATTGGAGGGTCGGTACATTATCACAGAATTCGATGAGGAAACAGAGGCTGTACTTGGACCACATGCACATAGATTTGCCACCAACTGTGGTTACCTTGTAAGGGATAGGCTTCCAATCAGTGCTCGTGAATGGCGGCAAAGGAAAGGACGTGACAAGGAACTAATTTGGCAAGAAGTCCTTCAACATTTCTCGCTCGATACAGAAGATGAAGCTCTGAAGGGGAGAGTTAGGGACTATGCTATGAAGAAGATGGCAACATATTTCCAGGCCTGGAAGAAGACATTGCATAATGATTTTATCAAGAAGAACCTTACTCCAGATTTCAACAAAAAAGCCTACGTCAAGTTGAGACCGTTTTGGGATGACTTTGTAGCTTTCAAGACATCCGAAGAGGGCGAATCACGAGCTCAACAGAACCAACAGAATTCCTGAGAAAAGCAATACCATCATCACATGGGATCAGGTGGCTACAAGACTGCCATTCCTAAGTGGGAAAAAGAAGAAGAGGACCTTCTAGCTCAACCAGAATCAGATGACTGGGCTGAGCGCAGTAAGTGGTGATTTTTTGGTCACGGGTGTAACACGCACAAAATGGTTCGCATTTAAAATAGATGAAAATGATTTATTTATGAAATTATGTGAGCATTGAATTTAGGGAAATAATAAAGTTTATAGAATTAAAATCAATTCCTAGTTTAGTAACATGAATGTGCATACATGTAGCTGCATAATTCTTGATGTGGTGATTGAGTTTGCAAAACCAAATTTCAAACGAATTCAAATGAGTTTTGAAAAGGTTTTGGAAATTCTATAAAAGAAAAAGAAAATAAAAACATATCCCCACAGGCCCTCTTTCCTTCCCTCTCTCCTGCCCAGCCCAATCCCTCACTCCCTCTCTTTCTCTCTGCCGGCCTAGCACAAAGGCCGAAGCCCAAGCAGCCCACCGAGCGCCAGCGGCCTTCCCCTCTCTCCCTCTCCGTAACCATCGGGCCCTACATGTAGGCGCTGTCCCTCAACCGTCCCCTCTCTCTCTGTCTCGCTGAATAGACGGTCCCACCCGTCAGCTCTCTCCCTCACCTCCCGCTGCGTTCGGACGCGCAGAACCGCGACGCAACCGCTGCGTCACCCCGCTCCACTCCCGCACGTTCGTTTCCCTCTCGCCCCGCACCCTCTCTCTCTCGCTGCTGCTCGGCCCCACCCGACAGCACCTTCCTCAACCTCCCTCCGCTCTGTTCGCACGCACGCGGATGCGCCGCGAGCGGCAACCACCGCACGAACCTCGCCCCGCTCCCACCCCCACACATCGCCCACGATGCCGCAACGGCACCGCACACCCCGCACCTTCCTCTTCTGCACTATAAAGCGAAGCACCGGCCCTCTTCTCTCCCTTTCCCCTCTGTGCTCCCGATTTCTGCCGGACGCCGCCGCCGTTGTCGCAGAGCAGCACACCGGAGCCCTCGATTCGCCTCAGTAAGCCTCGTCCCGAGACCGCGATCTCCCCGCGAACCTCCTTGGCCTAATCTCTCTCTCTGTGCCCTGCCTTTGGCCGTAGAACGCCCTACGCCGTGGACGCAGAGCTCTCAGACCGTCGTCGCAAGTCGACCGCCTCCCTCGAGCCTCTGCCGCCCTCCAATCCGCCTCGGTGAGCTTCGCCATCACCCTCTCTTCCTCCCCGTCCTCTTAATTTGGTTAATTAGACACTGTTTACATCGCCCCGATGCACACCGAGACCGGCGTCAATGGCGCCGCCGTGGTCAGCTGACTCCGGTGACACACTGCCAGAACCGAGCACCCCATGTTTATCGCACGTACACACTGCATCTCCCGCACCCCTCAATTCGGAGGATTGTAGTCTCTAGGGCCTTACCCGCGAGTACCCACGCCGCCGTCAATGGCGCCACCGCGGCCACCCCGCACCGGCAAGCCGCCGCCCCAACCGAGCTCGGCCCTCTGCGGGCCATGGCGCCGCCGCGCCCTTCTCCCTCTCCGGCCGGCCAGTCCTCTCTCTCTCCCCTCCTTTTCTTTTCGGTCGTCCGTTTACCGATCTGTGGCTGAGATTAAATCCCCGAAGGGGTACGCTCCCCGGTCCACCGTGGACCCGTGGACCCTCGGGCCCGCGCTGAGTCAGCGGGTGCACGTACTGTGCGGTGCACCGCGCCAATCCCGAGCCGCCACGTGGCAGCTCTGCTGGCCCGCGCCACAGCTCTGGCGCACTAGCGAGATTACGCTTTCTCAGTTCAAAAGCGTAGTTCTGTTCGGGTTAGTTTAATTTGGAAAATAAAAAGAAATTCTCTATTTACAGAAATGCCACTGCATTGTTTTGCTTATAAAAACTTTATTTTAACTCCGATTTGGACGATTCGAATTGCGTTAGATTCGTAATGAAATTCTCTACATGTTAAACCATCTGTTAGTCATGTTTGAAATATTTAAATTCAGGGTTAATTCAAATACTAAAGATGCTCTTAGAGAACTAGTTTAAATCATATCTTTTGCGTTTTAAATCCGATTTTCGTGAAATTCGCGTTGAAATGATCGTAACAATGCGTAGTATCTTTTTATAAACCTTTTAACTCTGTTTACTGGAATGCTGGTGTACTGTTCTAATAGTAGTTTTGTTTGCTTTGTATGTATGGAAATTGGAATGCGTGTTGTTGCAATGCCGTGATCGAGTTCAGACGGTGAGGAGTTTGGTTGTGACCAGGATTTCTTTGACCAGCAGTAGGACCAGCACGCCTTTGAGAACCAAGGCAAGTATAGCATGGGACCTACCTTGTTATCCTATTCACCGTAATCATAATTTCATGTGCATGTGTTTAAATTGATACCCGTAGTATATTCCCTTAGAATTGAAATCCTTTACCATGACTCCTATGGGTTATGCATATGGGAAGATGGCTAGTGCTTTATGAAATGACACATGATCCCTGCCAAATGTTATTACTTTGAATGATTGGTGAACCTGTTTATGGCAATTGGAACATAACCCTTTTATAATAACTCACTGTTGGCAAAAGCTGGGACTGACAGTGCTACCATGAAAGCTACATGGCTCTGGCTTTAACTCAGTAGTAGGCTCTTTTCTAGCTCGTTAGCGTTTACCCGAAAGGGCGCATTAGGCTCTTGCCGAGCTGGTTATAATGCGGCCTCTGTCCGAGTTTGAGCGTAGGTTGCGGGTCTTTATGCTACTCGGAAGGGGGGCTCTATCACCCTTGCCAATCCTAGCGGCCCTAATCTTGTTATACGAGATACTATGAAAGGTTTCATAGTGAACCCCGCCCACTCACTTTGGCAGTGTGATGGGAGTAATTAACCCGGGCATTCGGGGCAACAACACTCACGGGTAAAGATGCACAACCTCTGCAGAGTGTTAAAACTGATATATCAGCCGTGCTCACGGTTACGAGCGGCCCGGAAAACTAACGGTTTAATTAATTAACTTGACCAACCTTTATGTTCCTGTTGCCACCACTTTAATGATGATGTTTATGATCTCTTAACTTTGGCAAGGATATAAGTGGTATCATTTGGGGCTTAAGCATAACCTGATATTACTTATTAATAAAACTTTGACCAACTAAAAGTGCTAAACGCAGTAAGCCATTGTCATCCTTTTGAGCTTCATAACCCCATGTTATACTGCTGAGTACGTAAGTGCTCACGCTTATTTTCTTTCAATTGTTTTTTGGATAAAAATCCTGGATGGGTAACAGAAGCAGGAGGCTATGAGAAGTTTCCTGAAGATTTCTAGGTCTGGTCAACTAGTTGACCTTCCCTGTGAGATGGAGCCTAAGAGCTAGTGTATCTTCCGTTATTTATTTATTCTTGTAATGGACATATGTACGTTATGTATTAAACTTTGTGATGGTACTTTGTAATTTGTGAACTTATGTGTGGATTATTTCCTGGGCACACATAATGTTATGCATCCTATTTCGTCCTTGAAATTGGGTGTGACAAATTGGTATCAAAGCTTAAGTTGACTGTAGGACGCAATCCTAGGTAGTAATGGTCATTTTAGGATCCTTTGCTTCTCTATTTTACTACTTTCTATCTTGCTCTTGTTATTTATAAAATTTATATGCTTCTATGTCTTTATTCTTTTACATAAAATGTTGTTCTAATTAAGTTTAAACAAAATTCTGTAGATGCCGCCTATCACGAGGTCTCGCCGTCTGAGCACCGGCAGCTACCTGTCCCAGTTCACACCTCAGACGTCCCAGCCAGTGGTGGACATCTCAGATGATGAGATGGTGTCCGAGTCTGAAGAGGACCGTGAGGAGGAGCACGTGTTGGTGGAGGATGTCAACACGGAAGATGAACAGG
This sequence comes from Microstegium vimineum, assembly GCA_022036555.1. Lineage (NCBI taxonomy): Eukaryota > Viridiplantae > Streptophyta > Magnoliopsida > Poales > Poaceae > Microstegium > Microstegium vimineum. Next base: position 21,187,303 of record CM039133.1, read on the forward strand.
AGTGGATGGACGTGAATCTTGCAGCACCAGCTCCACCACCAGCTCCTACACCAGTTGCTTCACCAGTTCCTGCCCCAGCTCCTGCACCTTCGCCTCTGCCTTCACCGACTCCAGCGCCACTCCTCTCACCAGCACCAGCACCTGCCCTGGCTACGCCACCAGAGGAGGAGGAGCCTGGATGGTCCGAGGAACAGTACTACAAGTACCCTTCTCCAGCGGTGTACTTCCACAACCTGCTGCTGAAAGTGCTGGAGGATTACTATCCTGAACTGGACACCACGTTGAGATACCTGGTATCTGAGTTTTCTCATCCTCATGAGGCCAGCTACTGGAAGGCACAGGTAGTTGTCTCAGTGTGGAATGAAGCTCACGATAGTCAGAAGGTGGAGACTGTCCTTGGTCATGTAGCCAGGAGGGCTCATGACAGGGACAACATGGAGAATGCTGCTGAGAACGCCTACATCTACTACCATGGACGGCGTTACACAGCGATGCAGGGCGATGCTTACAGGTTCCTGCCTCGCTATGACACCAGGTTTAATACTTAGTCTATCCAAAACCCTCTTGATCCTGGCTCTACCTTGGACACCTAAGTCAGACATCTCAATGAGCTCCAAGGAGTCAATGAGAGGTTGCAGGAGGAGTTGCGTGACGAGCAGCAGTCTGTGGCACGTTTCCAGAAGATGGTGGATGACTTGAGGGCCCAGCTGAATATGGCCCCAATGTTTGAGAAGAAGCCACCCAACCACATCATGACCGATGAAGCTCCATAGAAGATGAAGCTTTTCCCTCCTAGTTATCAGCGTAGTAGTGCGAGTCTGTTCTAGTTTTGTGATTAATGAACTTGATGTCTTAATGTTTGTTATTATGAACTTGGTTGATTTGGTTCTTTGTTTGAATGTTAGTGTGGGAAATTGTGGGCCTGTCCACAAGTCTCACAAGATGGATCATTAGGTTTAAAGTTTGATAATATCAGTGGGTTAATCTTATCTCCTGTGCTATTTTTCTGGAGCAGTGTCTGTTCTTTGCTTTATATCTCCAAATCAGTGAATGCTATGTTGATGAAACTCTCACACCAGAAACTAGACTTCTGTACCTTTCCAACGCCGCCTGAACCAACCTCATATCTGTTCTGAGCTATGATTTTTCGCTGTTGCAAGTTGGTCTTACTGCGCAGTCTGTGAACCTGAACAAATCTGCTTGTTTTGAGTTTATGACAAATATAGTCACAGAATCTGAAAATCTTATGAACACGAAAGTTGTAGAGAACATTCTGCTCTTTCCATCCATATAAGCAGAATTTCTGTTTGAGTTCCAGAACTCGAGATATGAGCTTTTTACTGTACTGCTGTTGTAACATCATATCCAGAAAAATGTTCAGATTGCTCTACTTATGACACAGACATGTTATATGATTTACAAAGTCGCTAAACCCTACATCTTTGCTGAAAAACAGATGGACGGCAGAGGTGCTAGAGTTCGTGGCCATGGATGTGGAATTCTTGTTAACCCGCCACCGCCACCGCCTGCTGTGTCAGTGGAACAGCTGATGAGTATGCAGGCACAACTGATGCAAGCTATGATGCAGCGCTTGGACAGCGAGCCTGTTGGAATTCTACCCCCAGTCCAAGTTAGGGACAAAAGGGGCGAGTTCATGAAGGGACGACCTCCGTCTTTACCCACACATCCGACCCTTTGGATGCAGATGATTGGCTCGAGCTGTGGAGAAGCAGTTGAACATAACACAATGCAATGACACTGAAAAGGTGTTGTATGCCTCTGGACAGCTACAAGGAGCAGCCCAAGATTGGTGGGAGTCTTTCCAGTATGGACGTCCCGATGATGCTCCTGATGTCAGTTGGCAGGAGTTCAGAGATAACTTCAGATCATACCATATTCCTGAAGGTATGATGGAATTAAAGCAAGAGGAGTTCAGATCTCTCAAGCAAGGCTCAATGACGGTGGTTGAGTACCGTGACAAGTTCGCTCAATTGTCGTGCTATGCTCCGCATGAAGTGGCCAGGGACAGTGACAAGCAACGCAGATTCCTGAAGGGACTGTATGATGGTCTTCAGCTCCAGCTCATGTCCAATGAGTACCCCAACTATCAGACCTTGGTGAACCGCGCTATCGTGATTGACAATAAGCGCCGGGAAATGGAAACTAAGAAGAGGAAGCTACAGGGGCAGGCTTCGAGTAGCAACACCCGCCCTCGACCCTACCCGTAGTAGAGTTTCTAGCAGAGGAACCAAGGGCAGCCTAACCAGTGGAACAGGGGTCAGTTCCCTTAGTGCAACCAGTTCCAACAACGCCCTCAAGGTCAGCAACAGTTTGGAGGCCAGCGCCCACCTCAGCAGGTCTCTAACCAAGCTCAGCGCCAGGTGAATCCAAATACTATAGCAGTGAAGAACAACAACCCCAACAACAGTAACAACAACAAGTGTTTCCGTTGTGGGAAATAAGGGCATATGTCTTACAATTGCCCTGAAAAGCAGAACCAGCAGGCACCCCAGAATCAGAACAACGAGCAGAAAGGAAGGTACCAACCACCTCCAAACACTGGAAGAGTGAACCATGTGTTCGCTGAAACCACTCAGGAAGCACCTGAGGTTATGATGGGTACATTTAATGTCAACTCATTCCCCGCTACCGTACTCTTTGATTCTGGTGCTTCGCATTCTTTCATATCTGAAGCTTTTGTTAGAATGCATAGTATATCTTTACGTGCCATGAAATACCGTATGCAAGTAAATTCAATGGGGGGTAGCATACCAGCTTCTGTTTGGAGTCCTTCCACTAGACTTACCCTAAGGGGGGTAGATTTTGAAGTGAGTCCAGTTGTGATACCAACAGCTGGAATAGATCTTATTGTGGGAATGGATTGGATGAAACAACACCGAGCTGTGATTCAGTGTCAAGAGAGATGTGTTGTTGTGACATCACCTAATGGGGATAAGATGAGTGTTGAGGTAGAAATGCAAGCAACACCAAAAGCCACTCTGAACCAGTTATCTGGAGATGCCTTTGATGAGGAACAAGTGGTAGAAGAATTTCCGGATGTGTTCCCCGAAGAGTTACCAGGTATGCCACCTGATCGTGATGTTGAGTTTCTTATTGAACTTCTACCTAGTACTGCACCCATAGCTAAAAGACCATATAGAATGGGGGTAAAAGAATTAGAAGAACTTAAGAAACAAATTAGTGAATTGCAAGAAAAGGGTTTTATCCGCCCTAGTTCTTCACCTTGGGGAGCACCAGTTATATTTGTGGATAAGAAAGATGGTACTAGGAGAATGTGTGTGGATTACCGGTCTCTTAATGAAGTTACCATCAAGAATAAGTATCCCTTGCCCAGAATAGATGACTTGTTTGGCCAGTTGAAAGGTGCATGTGTGTTCTCTAAAATAGATCTCCGCTCTGGATACCACCAATTAAAAATCCGAGCGGCAGACATACCTAAGATAGCCTTTACCACAAGATATGGGCTATATGAGTATACAGTCATTTCCTTTGGGTTGACTAATGCACCTGCGTACTTTATGTACATGATGAACAAGGTGTTCATGGAGTTTTTGGACAAGTTTGTGGTAGTGTTCATAGATGACATTCTAGTCTTTTCTAAAACTAAAGAGGAGCATGCTGAACATCTGAGGATGGTTTTGCAAAAGCTCAGAGAAAATCAGTTGTATGCAAAGAGAAGTAAATGTGAGTTTTGGTTAAGAGAAGTGTCTTTCTTGGGTCACGTGGTCTCTAATGGAGGTATAGCAGTAGACCCAAGTAAGGTACGTGATGTTCTAAACTGGAACCCTCCAACCAATGTTACCAAAATCCGTAGTTTCCTGGGTTTAGCAGGATACTATAGGAGGTTCATTGAAGGGTTTTCAAAACTAGCGAAACCAATGACAGCCCTGCTAGAGAAAAGTGCCAAGTTTGTGTGGTCTGACAAATGTCAAACGAACTTTGAAGAGTTAAAGAAAAGGTTGACCACAGCCCCGGTACTGACGCTACCAGATCTGAACAAGAGTTTCTCAATCTACTGTGATGCCTCTTGTCTAGGCCTTGGATGTGTGCTTATGCAAGAAGGGAAAGTTGTGGCATATGCATCCAGGCAGTTGAGGAAGCATGAGCTGAATTACCCCACTCATGACTTGGAATTGGCAGCAGTGGTACATGCTCTAAAGATATGGAGACATTATCTAACAGGGCATAAGTGTGATATCTATACCGATCATAAGAGTTTGAAATATATCTCCACGACGGTCTCCAACGCCGCCACGACGGTCTCCAACGCCGACACCTGTCACCCCATCGCCAAAGAACAGGACCGCCACAAAAGCAAAGGTGTTGGCTGCCCAACCAAAAGCAAAGAGGCAAGCTACAAGAAAAGTTATTGTTAAGATTCCTTAGAAACTTCCGTCTGAGATGACTGAAGAGGAAATATCGGCTTCAATAAATGTCGATGTTGCCGCACATTTCAAGAAATTTAAAGATGACGCTAAAGCAAAGAAAGAAGCTAAAAAGCCATTCTACTTACATCAATCAGCTCTAAGGCAAGAGTTGGAAGAAAAGAAGAGAAAGCTACGTGATGCTCAGAAGAAATCTGCAATATCGGACTATGACCGCACTCCCGAAAAGGCAATTACCGAGAGGAAAAGAGCAGGGAAAGGTGTCCCACAGCTCGGGGAACAATCGAAGCAATCAGTGCCCCCGCTAGTTGTTGGGTATGAATATGGTTCAAACATGAGCGTGCTAGAAGACTACAGTGGCCCCAAGGTCAATTATGATGGATTGGAAGATTTTTTGAAAGGAGCTAATATATCCGTGGATCAATTTTACGGAAATGCACTAGTCGCAAATGTCATTGTAGTCGATGAGTTCAAGAGAAGTTATTTACGTGGCAGAAGTCTGTATAACCCACCGGCCCTTGGGGATCTTGGTACGCAAATGCGCAAGTTAAACTCGTGGTACATGGAGGCATGTACCAAAAACTCAAATGACGATTGCATTTGCGTCAGAATTAGACAAGAACATTACTTCCGGGGCGATGACCTTATATTTGTTCCGTATAGTGAGCTCCACCAACTATGCCACATGGACGCTCTAGACAAATCTCTGATGAGCTGCTACTGTCTGTAAGTGATTATCATTTCTTTTAGTAATCTGACTATAGCACATATGTATATGTATAGCGACTAACTATCCTCAAACATATATATGCAGATTCTTGATGTTAATTCTCAAACGTAAGGGAGACACGGAAATTGGTTTCATTGATCCATCAATCATATTCTCGGATCCAAACACTCCCCGCAAACAATGGATACCTCAAACGGAGAGGAATATTCAGAGGTTCTTGGTCAACCAAAAGACCAGAGAATATATACTCTTCCCATACAACTTTGGGTGAGTGTTATTATCGTTTGCACAATTTGTCTTACTTATTACTCAATTCAGCATAAAGATATATATGTTGACTCTATAAACAAATGCAGTTTTCACTGGATACTCATAGTCATCGATATGAGAAGAAGTGCACATGTAATCTTTGACTCATTGAGAAAACCATCGGGAGATTACCAAGATATGATAGACATTATCAAGGGGTAACTTTGATCTTTAAATATGGATTCCTATTATTTAACTACACTGCAAGAGTTAATTAACTAATGATCCAATTATTGAGCAGGGTTTGGGCTTGGTTCGTCCCGAAATACCGTCCGGAACTAGAAGAGACACTACAGGGTCCTCGTATGTTACCTGTAAGTTCTACTAGCTCTCGTAATCTGTTACCTTAAATTATCATGCTTTAACATATGCGTATGATGACGATGGTAATTTTTTAATATCTTACAGTGGATTCTAAGGCAGCCACAAGGCAACAATATGTGTGGCACGGTGTATGCAAGAAGAACTCTTACAGAGAAACTAAAAGTATATAATATGTATATATAATACATCCATTTTATTTATTTGTTGCTATTAACTAAATCTTATGTATATTAACACTTGTTTCTTTATAATGCAAATTGAAGACGCTATGGTTGCAGCAACAAGTGATGAAAGAAGACCGCCTCAAAGGAATTCAAGAGACATTTGCTGGATTTTTTTTTGAAAAAGTGGTCAAACCTGGAGGCGACTTCTATTACGACCCGGTCGTCCCACTCAAGCCAAGTCAAGACGAACATCTGTATGATATTTAAGTGACGAGAGCGTTTGTGTCTTAAGTCAAGTAACAATGGATAATGATGTAAATTTTATGTGCATATATATATATTATACTTATAGAGTTTCATAGTTTATTTGTGTTTAATGCTTGAAACTAACTTATAAGTGCGTGAATACATGTATTAGCAGCGAATACATATATTGGAAGCGTAGAATACACACATTTGAATATCTAATATAATTGAAAAACCAAAATAAAAAATACCAAAATAAAAAAAGGGTTTTTAGCCCCGGTTGGTAATATCAACCAGGGCTAAAGGGTGCTGCCACGAGTGGCCCGCCTACGCCACCTGGCGCACCCTTTAGCCCCAATTGGTAATACCAACCGGGGCTAAAGGTCGGACTTTAACTCCGGTTGTGCAAACCGGAGCTAAAGGAGGGACATTTAGTCTTGAATCCTTAGTTCTGGTTCAGACACCGGGGCTAAAAAAAGGTTCTGTATTCTTTTTGCCCGCTAGATAGCCCCTTTATTGGTACGCTAATTGCCCACAATTCTTTTTCATATAATATAAATATAATAATTTATCCCCTCTCATCACAGCAAAGTCAACCTTATCCACTCAGCTGGTCCCTCCTCTCCCTCTCGCCTGCAAGTTGAACCTCATGGCCGCTCATCCCCATCTCACGCACTATGCAAGACCTTTGCCCTCCCAGCATCTCACGACAGTGCATCTTTGTGACCAATTTTCTAACCTGGATGGAGTTCGTTCAAGTGGAGGCAGGGCTACATCCCAGTGCCGGTGGACGCGTGACCTCGAATTAGAGGCAGGGAGCTAGCAGCAGACGGCGTTGCTGGTGCTTCGTTGCTGCTGCTGTGGACTTCGCGCGGCCTTGGGATGGAGGGGTTGTAGAAGCTGCGGCGAACAGCGGGAAGGTCACAGCCAGGCGCTAGCTAGCTCCTGGTTCTGCTCCGACAGATGAGGTGCGATGCCGATTTAGCAACCTGAAATCACACCTTGTTACGTTGACGTTGCCGTTCCGCCTTCACAGCTGGGAAGAAAATACTGCCTCCTCCGCTCGGACGTCCCTCCGCGTCCGGGACACCGCTTGCCTGCTTCGCTTGGACGGCGCTTCGCCTCTGGGATGCCGCTGGCCTTCTTTGCTTGGACGCCGGCCGCCGCCGCCGCTGCTGTTACGCTGGGAAGCCGCTGCCTCTTGTGCGATATGTGGGCGGGAGGGAAGGAGGCCACGGGGAGAGATGGTGTCGTGCGCGCATGCCGCACGGGATAGGTGGGCGTCGTGCGCTGATGGCGGAATTGATTGGGTTGATGTCAATTTCCCTTTTTATTGATTGGGTTGATGTCAATTTCCCTTTTTATTTTTCACCCTTTCCTTGTAGACTTGATTGATTTGATTTCGGTCGGTGGTTTCCTTCTTGATCGCATGGGGAGGCAGTTTTTCACCCTTTCCTTGTAGACTTGATTGATTTGATTTCGGTCGGTGGTTTCCTTCTTGATCGCATGGGGAGGCAGTTTTCGTCTCGCGCCGCATTGGTCGCAGGTATTCCACTCTTTGTCGGCCCACATGTCGGCGCTCGATTTCGCACGGCTCCTACCCTGTGTGAGGCGAAATATTCCATCAGACCCCATAATCTTTTCGTACTTTTTAGTTGTGGTATATATATATATATAATACTAATACATTTTCTTTACTTTCATTCAAATTGAAGTCTAATTGGTTGGTGGTAAAGGTTCTACAATCAGACAAGATCAATACAATTGTCGAGACGATTGCAGGATTTCTTGTGGACGAAGTAATAAACCCCAATGGAGAGCACTACTACGACCATAGAGAAAAAATCTTGCCCAACCAAGATGAATGAAGTCTAATTTGTATTAGATCAATGTTATCCAATATGAAAGACATATCGCGTGTATATAAATTATGTATTATTTACTTTTAGTATATATATATATATATAGTTTCGTACTATAATTATGTCCTTTATATATGCTCAAAATATATACGCGTATATATATAGCAACATAGAATGCGCCTTCGAAAACATATTCTAAAACCCTGACTAATATGAAATGAAAAGAAACCAAAAAGGAAAGAGGAAAAACAGGACAAAAAGAAGACGGACCTTTAGTCCCGGTTCGTAATAAGAACCGGGACTAAAGGTGACAGCAGGAGTGCACGTGGGGAAGCACCCTTTAGTCCCGATTCTTATTACGAACCGGGACTAAAGAGTGCCACCTTTAGTCCCGCATTCGTGTTCCCGGTTGGGAAATCGGGACTAAAGGGGTTTCCCAACCGGGACTAAAGACGTGTTCTGTACTAGTGTGACTACTCTTTTAGTTTAGAGTATCAACATCTTTAAAGAACTAAATACACGTTACTAGTACTACGATCTTCTTTATCATGTTTCTTTGCCCCATGGTTTCAGATCAAAAAGTAAAAAGGGCCCATATTATCTCTTCCATACTAGGGCTCTCAAAACTATAGAGCTGGCCTTGACCAGAGTTAATGTTAGTGGGTGAGTTGTAGGTGGGTTGAATAACTTATGGGTGGTGATAGAGGCAAATGAAAATGCCTAGCTAGGCAAGCTCTCGGGTGCCATAATTTTAAACCTTACCCAAATCAAACATTATTCGAAGTTCTTTCACTACTATAGAAACGACAATCACTATCGGCCCATCACTGCCCCATCACTGCCGGTTTTGTTTGGGCCGGCAGTGATGCCTCTTCACTGCCGGTTCTTCGTCTGACAGGCCCCCAATTATTGGGGGCAGGGGCTGAACCGGCAGTGAAACACCACATCACTGTCGGTTCGTGGCTTGAACCAGCAGTGATGCCTCTCGGCCCTATCACTACCGGTTCAAGCCACCAACCGGCAGTGATGTGGTGTTTCACTGCCGGTTCGTGTCTTGAACTGGCAGTGATGTTGTGTATAGTATAAAGCGTCGATCTCCTCTCTCCCTCCTCTGCCCAACAGTACAGAACAGTGCGTGAGAAGCTCACTCTCTCCATTGTTGCGGTTGGTGGATTTCTTGATCTCCATTTTTGGCTCCTCTTCACTCTTGGATCCTCATATCTTCTTGCTCTTGGTTAGTAACAAGCATAATTCTTTAGAATTGTTGGTTTACATTGTTTTTGTGTGTAAATCCATAATTTAGAGGTATGCTAGTTTTCATGATCAGGAAGAGGGATGTTGCAATTTGTGTCAATTTTTTGTATCTTTTAGATCCAAAATTTTTTAGAAAAATTGTAGCACTTTGTTTTTATTGGTATTTATTACTTATATTTAATACTCCATGCATGCATTTAATACTTACATTTCATACTCCATGCTTCCATTGTTATCTAGTTGTTGTCTCACTTTTTATAGCGTGACCAAATTCAAATTATATCGAAGAATATTGTTCAAAAATGCTCCTATTAATATGTTCCTATGTTTCCTCTGCTCTGCCCATTTTATCAGTGCAGACATGGCTCGAGGGTGGATGTACGATCTGTCACATACAGATCCACGGTACTTGACGGGCATCGACGATTTCATCAAGCGAGCTAGAGCCAATGCTGGGGACTCACATCTTGTATTCTGTCCATGCAAAGACTGCAAGAATACGAGAAAATGGGGTGACGTTGAGCATATACGTTTGCACTTGATCACAAGGCGGTTCATGAGAATCTACACGATTTGGACTTTGCATGGGGAGGTTGGTCAAAATGTTAATGATGATGTGCCTAGTGTTTCCCTGAATGCATTATTACCTGTTCATGATTACACAGAACATGTGCCTACCAATGATGATGTGTTTATGAATACATTAGTTGACGACACTAAGGAAGATGATGGCATTTCACAGCTGCTACATGATGTGCATGGGGGATTCCTTAGTGCTTCACAGTTGAAAAAACTAGAGATGATGAGAAAGGATGCAAAAAACACCATTGTATTCGGGCTGCCCAATAAGCAAATTGGAAGCCAACATCATGCTATTGGAGTTCAAATCAACGAATGGGTTGAGTGATAAAGGCTTCAATTACTTGTTAGGTATACTACATAAATTATTCCCCAATGGTACCGAGTTAGCAGAAAAGACTTACCTTGCGAAGCAAATGATTTGCCCAATTGGCCTCGAGGTTGAGAAAATCCACGCGTGTTTCAACGACTGCATATTGTACCAAGGAAAGAAATACAAAGACTTGGATGCATGTCCCAAGTGTAAAACTCCCCGATACAAGCAAGGGTCATCAAATGATGAAAGCAAGACCAGAGGAGGGCCCGTAAAGTCCGTGTTGTATTTTCCTATAGCTCCACGAGTGCATAGGTTGTTTGCAAATGCAAAGTCAGCCAAGCTGTTGTGTTGGCACGACGAAGAGCGAAAGAAAGATTCAATGATGAGACACCCCGCCGATGGTTCAGACTGGAGGACTATCAACACTATATTCTATAAGAACATCGGTGGAGAGGTAAGACATCTGTGGTTAGCTTTGTGCACGGATGGGATGAACCCTTTTGACCAGGTTAGAACCAATCATAGAACTTGGCCCGTGACACTATGTATATACAACCTTCCACCCTGGCATTGTATGAAACGGTCATACGTCGAGATGCCATTACTAATCCAAGGACCAAAACAACCTGGTAATGATATTGATGTGCTTCTAGAACCAGTGATCGATGAACTACTACAGATGTGGGAGACGGGTGTGAAGGATGTTTCGGATGAGTACAAAAAAGAACATGTCACGGTAAAGGATGTACTTATCGTTACAATCACCGACCTACCAGGGCAAGATTTCTTGTCTGGAGAGAAGACAAAAGGATACACTGGGTGTATCGAGTGCTTGGACGAGACTGATGCTACACATCTACCAGAAAACAGGAAGATGGTCTACATGGGACACCGTAGGTTCCTACGTCGTGATCACCCTTACCATAGGAATACAAAAGATTTTAATGTGACTACTGAGAAACGTGGACCTCCAAAGTATCGAGACTGGAAACAGAGGCTTCAACAATTAAGCAAACTCACAAATGTTGTCCTTGGGAAGGGGGCGGGGGCAGTAGTAGCGCCAACCGATAGTATCTGGAAGAAAAAATCAATCTTCTGGAAACTACCTTATTGGTCACTTTTGAGTGTACGTCACTGTCTTGATCCAATGCACATAACTGAAAATGTGTGCGGTAACACACTTAACACATTGATGAACACCGGGGGAACAAGCAAGGATTCTCTAGCGACACGCTTGGACATGCAACACCTAGGCCTCACGAAGGAGTTGCACCCAGTAACTCTTGAGAATGGCCACTTGAAACTTCTGGTGGCATCATGGACACTGAAAAGGAGGAAAAAGAAATGCTTATTTCTTTCTTCAATGATCTCAAAGTACCGAGTGGCTACTGTGGGAACCCGAAGAGGCTAGTTAACATGAGAGAACCTAAGTTTAACTATGGTTCTATGAAGGCCCATGACTGTCATGTCATAATGACTCAGCTGCTCCTAGTTGCCCTGCGAGGTATCCTCCCTGACAAGGTCCGCGCTCCAATCATAAAGTTGTGTTCGTTCTTCAACGCGATCTCTGAAAAGGTCATTGAAGTGGGCAGGCTAGACCACCTGAAGCAGGATATAGCCAAGATTATATGCAGGCTTGAGATGCATTTCCCACCGAATTACTTTGACATTTCAGTGCATCTACTTGTTCATCTTGTGGATCAAATAAAATCTCTTGGCCCAATGTACCTACACCAGATGTTTCCTTTCGAGAGGCTCATGAAAGTTTTTAGGCGGTATGTTATGAATAAATTTAGACTAGAAGGGAGCATGGTAGAAGGATGGTCAACAGAGGAGGCTATTGAGTTCTTCACATATTATCTGTACATCAAGCGGGTCGGAGTTCCAGTATCTCATCATGATGGAAGACTAGAGGGCAAAGGAACAATAGGTGAGAAAGTTGTCAAAATAGACAAAGTGGTCTCCTTCAGACAAGCACACTTTGTTGTTCTCTAGCAGGCCGACGGTGTGATGTCATACATTGATGAGCACAAATAGTTACTGCAAAATAAGCACATCGGTAGGTCACAGGCTTGGCTTGAGAAAAACATAAGGAGGAATTCGGTGACTGGTTTCGACGCCAAAGGCTAGGAATGGTGACGGGATGTCAGCTAGATCTCTTAGCCCCCGGACCTTCGACTACACTAATGATGTACCAAGGATATCAAATAAATGGCTTTACATTTTACACAAAAAAACAGGACAGAAAGGGCACCAACCAAAATAGTGGTGTTCGTTTCGACGCCCACGATGAGTACGACACGGTGGTGGCAACATACTATGGTTTTATAGATGAGATATGGGAGCTAGACTATGGACATTAGTTGAAAGTTGCTCTTTTCCATTGTCTGTGGGTCCGGATGAATGAAATCAACGCTGACAAGGATGGGTTCACTACCGTTGATCTATCCAAGACCGCATATAGAGATGACCCCTTCGTCCTTGCAAAGGATGTTTTGCAAATCTTCTATGCAAGGGATAACAATACAAATGGAAGACGACATGTAGTATTGCAAGGCAAAAGGAAGATTGTCGGTGTCGACGGAGTGACAGACGAAGAAGAGTACAAAGGTTATGAAGAAATGGCTCCTTTTGGGGCAGACGTTACCCTACATGTCCTTGAAGAGGGTGACGAACTTGCTTACCTCCGGAGTGATCACGATGAGTCCATCAACGTGCCTGCACCGTGAATTATTAGAGTATCATAAACTATGTAATCCTTAATGAAATGTTGTTTTAGTAATTTGCATCGAATTTGAGATCATATGGGGTTGTAGAGATCGATGAGTTGTACCACGTTGTTGATTGATGTATGCCATGTCAAAAGGAATTCAAAAACTATAAATAATTAGACCTTGAGTGTATAAGCATTAATCTAGAGCTCCTCAAAACTAGAAAAAGCTATGTTGGAAGATTTTCAACTTCTATTCAAATTTTTGGAGTAATTACAAAGGGGGTAATTGAATTTTAAACCCTTATTCAAATTCAAAATGGAATTAAAAAACTATAAAGAATTAGACCTTGAGTGTATACGCAATAATGTAGAGCTCCTCAAAACTAGCAAAAGCTATGTTGGAAGATTTTCAACTTCTATTCAAATTTTTAGAGTAATTACAAAGGGGGTAATTGAATTTTAAACCCTTATTCAAATTCAAAATGGAATTCAAAAACTAAAAAGAATTTGAATATGCTCCTTCAGCAAAAGTTGTAGAGAATTAAAAATTATGCAACTTCTATGTTTGGAGTTTTTCAAGTTATAGTAAAAAATCAGGAGTAATTTGAATTCTAAAGCAAAGGCAGATTTAAAAAATACACACATCATTGTCGGTTATAGAGGAACTGACCGTGATGTACCTCTATCATTGCCGGTTCGAATAACCAACCGGCAGTGATGCGCCATCATCACTGCCGGTTTAAAAGAACCGGCACGGATGCGCCCTCATCACTGCCGGTTCTTACTACAAACCGGCAGTGATAGGGGACATCATTGCCGGTTTGTAATAAGAATCGGCAGTGATGAGCTACCCTATTTAAAGAACTGGCGCGCGTCCAAAAATTTATACATGCGCCAGTTCCACACTTAGCCGCTCTCGACGCCGCCCGAGAGCTCGCTACTACAGGACGCCGCCGCTCCAGCCCGACGCCGCAGTAGGTGCTCCCCGCCGCCGCTCAAGCTTCAGTCCGACGCCACCGCTCGACGCCGCAAGCTCCCCGCCGCCAGTGCACACCGCACACGCTCCAGCAGGCCGACGTCGCCGCTCCAAGCCAGAGCTTGCCGCCGTCGCCGCTCGACGCTGCAGAAGGACGCCCGAGCACACGCCACCACCAGGACGTGCAGGAGCTCAGATTCTTCGACGTGTAGGAGCTCAGAAACCGGCCCAAACCTCCATGCGGTGAGCTCCATGTCCACGCACCGAAGGTGTTCGACGAAATGTTTACATGGGATTTAGAGTGCTTGCTTGCTTGCTAGGCATGGAAATAGAGGAGGAGAGGAAGGAGGGAGAGAAGAGGAAGGAGGGAGAGAAAGGGAAGGAGGGAGAGATAGAGATAGATTCATATAGATGTCATGGCACATATTGATTCATATATACATGTCACTTATTGATATTGATGCTTGTAGATATATAGATAGATAGAGATATAGAGATAGAGAGTTAGAGAGATAGATACAATCATATATATATGCCATCTCTTTATTGATGTCACTTATAGATATTGATGCTTGTAAACTCTTTGGTCACTTATAGATATATAGATAGATAGAGATAGAGAGATAGAGAGATAGAGAGTTAGAGAGATAGAGATATAGATACAATCATACCATATGCTTTAGAGATAGATGGCAAATTTAATATCATATACACATGGCTTTAGAGATAGAGAGAGAGATGGAGAGATGTATAACATGACTTGCCACATTTTTTGGAGATACATGACTTATATATATACTTGTCTATATGATACACTTATGCTTGTATATATGATGATTCACTTATGATAGAGAGATAGAGATGTATAACATGGATTTAGAGAGATAGAGATAGAGAAATGTATAACATGACTTGTCTATATACTTATCTATATTTTGTGGAGACACATTTTGTGGCGATGCATGAATTGTCTATATACTTATCTATATAATCCAAATTCATGTCCAGAAACATGACAATTAAGCGCCGATTCACCACCCGTCGCCCTACGACCGAAGTGCCGGTGGAGCCAACTAGTGGTGGCGGTGCTGAACGTGACCAAGGAGCCGATGACAACCAGCAAGGGGATCAAAGACCTTGGAGCCCTAGCCATATGCTAAACCTAGAAGAGGGCCAAGGAGACGAGGTAACAACTTAGTTCATACCTAAACAACGGTAGATATAGTCAGAAAAGTTTGATGGGGACTTATTTATAAATTTTGAAGCAGGTTCCCCCGAAAGGTCCAAGTACTGGTGAGAGTTCCAGAAGGACTAAGCGTGGTGCAACAAAGCTCCCTCAGACAACTAGACACTGGCACATCTCTCAGTTCGACCAACTAGGGGAGCCGGTGGAGCCTATTAAAGCATTGGGCCCATACAAGAGTACCATCGGGGCACTTGTAAGGGACTTCATCCCGATCAAATATAGGAAGTGGAATGGAAGTGAGCAAGACCCGTGGAGGGTTCCAGAAGTTGAGAAGGAACTAGTTTGGAACAAGCTCAGAGGGTATTTCACTTTCCCTAATGATTATGATGAAGCGACAGTCAAGAAGAGGGCCAAAGAAATCATGGGTCACTCTTTCAAGAATTTCAAGAGAAAGTTGCACAAGCTAATCAAGGAGGAAAAAGAACCGGATTTTGTGGGAGGTGAACTCAGCAAGCAGAGGGACTTCTAGGAGGAGTTCAAGGCTTACAAGCTATCCGAAGAGGCCAAGGCATCAAGCGAAAGAAACTAAGCAAACTCGCTTAGGTCAAATAATCCTCACCGTCTAGGATCGCCGTCGGTACGTAAGGAAGATTCCGGATTGGGATGCCCAAGTCGAAGCACTAGAGCGGAGCGGCGTTACGCCTTAGACAAGCGATTGGTAGCCCAGATCAGTGAACTACCTACTCGCAAGGGGGGCACGATACAATCCTGACGAGAGCCTTTCCGCCAGCGCTGAACCCGTCACCGATCTCCTCCAGAAGATTTCCACGCTCAATGAGGAAGTGCATAGAGGGGCCCGCAAGTCTGATAGAGAAAATGACGTGCTCACGCAAGCACTTGGAACCAAGGAGCACCCCGGTCGCACTAGAGGAGCCGGGGTAATTCCTTGGGAGAAAGCATTTGAAGGTGAATCCGCTTCCTATAGGAGCCGGGTGAGGACTAGAACGCAAAGAGAAGAGGAGTTTCAAAGGATGCGAGAGGAGCTAGAACAGAGCATGGAAGCACGGATAGCTGCTCAAGTGGCGAGCGCTATGCAAACCATGTGTTCGAGTCAAGAGCCGCATGCAATCCCGGCTTTGAATAGCCCAGTGCCCGGCAAGGGCCGCAGTAGCTGTGGCTCAACCCCTATGCCTAACGACGAAGAGGTCAATGCTCCTCATCCGGTGGGCGACATCAAATAACCTGTGAATGTCAGGTTGTACATCCGTCAACAGTGGACCAAAGACAAGGTGGCGGTAGGACAAGCATTTCCTAGAGGAGAGAACGTCATTCATGGAAAGCCAGTGCCACTCGGGTATGCCAGGGTCAGCATTGATAAGATCTTGGACAAGAAGTACAATAGGATACATATTGATTTTCCAGTGGAGGAAGAAAGGTCGCGTCTAGTTCACAACTTGGGCACTCATGTCGCCTGGCGCAAAGGCTTCATCAAGCTAGACGAGCAGCCATCTTCGCATGATGAGGATGATAGTGAATCATCTCGGTCGTCTTCGCCAAGAGGTTTCTCTCCTCGTCAAGATCCACCGACACCTCCTCCACCGTCAAAGGAGAAGACACCTTCTCCACCGCCAAAGGAGAGGACTCCTCCTCCTCCACCACTAGAACCTTCAAAGTCCTCTAGACTGGGATCTCGTTGGCCTAACGCTAGATCAGGTTCGACTTCGAATCAGAAGAGGTCATCAGTTTCAGTTGGTAAAGATCCCAAGACGACTAGTAAAAGGCGGAAGCCACCGCCGACTAAGGACGAAATTCTACGAGCTCAGATTGCACAAAAGGCCGCTGAACTTGCCTTGTTTGCACAATTGGCTTATATCCCTGAGTATTTATCACAGAGCAAATTTCAAAGGCAAAGGAAAATTCCAGGTAATCAAGAAAGAGCTAGAGAATTACACACCGGACAACTGCTAGAGATACAAAACTTGGCCATAGTAATGAACATAAGCATGAAGGACGCCGAGAATCTCTATTTTGGAAGCATCAAATTTCAAAACGCCAGAGTTGTATACAAGTTTGAACTAGGCAAGCCTATGGTCGCTAGCCAAGAAGAGTATAGAAATTTGCCAACAAACATGCGACAGTTGCATGATTATTATATCATAAATAGTAACAGCAGCAAAGACAAGATATCAATCTTTGAAGTATGCATCCCTTCATGTCTGGTTTTTAATCATCTGGAAGAAGTTGTGCATACTATTTATTATGAAGACCTCTTTCAACTCTTTCAACGACGCTCGCTGGATACACAGATTATGATGTTATGGACTCTGTAAGTACCATACCCTAACAACGTTATAATAAACTACGTGATCTGCATTTGAATATATCTATATTTATTTTGCAGGAGTGTTGCAAAATTATGCCTTAAATTGGAAAAAATCAATTTTGACTTCTTGGACCCATCTATATAAATGAGACAACATGCACAGCCGGTTTCAAAGATGCCTATGTGGCAAAAAGTTTGAAGATTGAGTTTGAAAGAATGTTCGCACTCAAGAAAACAACCGTACTGCTAACCTACAACTGCGAGTATGTGTTCTCGACCCTTACTTAAGTGTTTTTTTCTTGATATGTCATTCAATAATATGGACTTTGTGATTGCAACAACCATTACGTCCTCGTAGATATAAGTCTTATAAATTCAACTATCGAGGTGTGGGACTCAAAGAAAAAGCCACTTTCTCTTATCGACCCCCTAGTCACAGTGCTAAATGAGTAAGTGAACGCAATATCACAACACTTTTCAATCACATATGATACTGTAATTAATGTCCTGAGCCTTCACACTTCATTTACATTGTCACATAAAATGAAAGCGTTACCTGATTGGAGAAATGTGGAGCTCAGGATGGAAAAGAAATGGGGAGCCCCATTCAAAGTGCAGGAAATCAAGTGGGTCAGGGCCCTAGATAAACCAATGGGTAACAACGAATGCGGGTTCTATGTGATGTGGGCAATGCTTTGCTACTTTGGCACAAAACTTGGAATCGGAGATCGCATGGTACATAGGCGTCTCATTTTAATTCTATTGTTTTGTCTTACGTAAGTGCATCTCATATATCATCTTGTATCAATTTACAGCGCAAAGATCAGGGCCACAACAGGTTGGTAGATTTTGAGATAAAAAGATTTCAAGAGGAGACAACAAAAATTATTCTGGACAAGATAGTGTATAGGGAAGGATCTCTATCCATTGTGAAGAGTAAGGACTTCAAGAAGAACTATGAAAAAGAACGCCTCGAAAGGCTATTGTAATGCGACATTTAATTCGATACTTTAAGTTTTGTTTGGATGTTTTGTAATAATTATTGTAAATGTGTGATGGGTTTGTATTGTCGCTCGTCCACAACCACCTTCAATTCACATCGATATCAAATAGTTCGATAGCAAACACCTCCACGATCTCCCACCCCACCACCTCTACCATAAACCATAAACCATAAACCATAAACCCTTAACCCTAAACCCCAAATGAAAATAAAACAATTAAAAAAATGCAATTTTAAAAATTAATATCACTGTCGGTTCAATTAAAACCGACAGTGATGGCTCAAGCATCACTGTCGGTTGGCTCAAGCATCACTACCGGTTGGTAACACGAACCGGCAGTGATGCTTGAGCCATCACTGCCGGTTTGGCATAACCGGCAGTGATGGCATGGGCTCATCACTGCCGATGTGCCAGTGCCGGTTCAAAAACCGCCACTGAAGGGGAGTTTTGAACCGGCACTGATTGCAGGTTCTGTAGTAGTGTTTGGGCTTAACCAAGGATGATGGCCAAAGTAAATAAAATTACATCATAAACCCAATTTGGATTTCAATTTTTAGGGTTTGGTGTCACATAATACTTAGTTGGTATGCAAGATGATACTGTTTTAAAAGAGGGGAAAACATGACAAACACAATGTGGTTAACAAGTCATATATCTGCCTTATTTATCACTGCTGACACTAACGTCCACAGCATATTTCTTCTTTTGTAGATTTTTTTCTTACATAACGATCAAAATTATATGCACATTGATTAGGAAACAACAACGGTACAACATAATATAACTCAAGTAGATCTACCTGACTTAATTAGTACAAGAAGAAAAGTACGTAATTCTGAGCAATATATGCCAAATCAAGGGATGTGCAAGCATATGCATATATGCTCATCTTCAAAAGTGCCTTCAGTCATTTGTTGGTTCTTCGGTTTTATATTTTCTGTTACCTTCACCCTGACCTAAAAAAAATTGTGAACACACATGCAAACATATCGTGGTATAAGCAACGTTTGTATGTGACTGGTATTCAGTCTCTTTATATATCTAAAAAATGAATGGTAGTCAACAATCTAGGAACACGTGTAAGAAAACAACATTATTTTGCAATTACCTTTGTCAATTGATGCTGGGTTTCGGACAATGTACAATCTTTTAGCAGACGCTAGGAATAATCTGCAGAAAATGATAGCACCATTATTTTAATTTTTCACCTCTTGGTACAAAAGTCCTCACATTTCCATGTTATATAATATGTTCGGAATTTGAAAATCTATATAATATCGGTAATCTGTTAACCTTCAGAATCTTGATTTTGCTAGTTATTTTTTGTCATGTGCATAGTAATACTATATTTTTCAGTGGTCCAAAATTTTAGCGGAATCAGCTGTTAATTATGAAATTACAGCATGGTGAGTTGTTATTCTGCAGCAACATTAATGCAGGCCTAGAATCCATTCCAGCATATCTATAAATATTATTAATATAATTATATTGAACGATGGCAGTATATAATATGGTTTTTTTTACAACAGATAGTATATAATATAGTTGGCAGAGAGCAAGCAATCGGCTGGTACTTACTCCCATGGAACGTCACCAACCAGCATTCGGTCACCCTCAAAGTCTTCATACAGGAATATGAACTTGTCACTATTAGGAACATCGTCCTTTTCTCCCGTGCCTGCACCTGAACAATCTGCGGCTGCATGCATTTATACAATCAAATCCATTTTTTTGCAAAAATCAATACGGCACCACCATGGCAAAGAACTTGGAATCCATCTTTGAAGCAATAAAGAAGACCACCCCCAAAGAAATCTACGAGATACTGTATAATATAATAATATTTCTCAAAGAACCGGAGACTACTATCAATTTATTATTTTTTTGGAGTGTCTGATCATCTGTCAACAAATGTTTATGTGGTCAAATTTAATCTGTTAGACTTTTTTTTTAAATGTGACCTTGGCAAAAGTTTTGGAGAATCACACATATAGAAATTTGATAGATTTTGAGTCAGACATCTGGGTACAGTAGATATATAAAATACCTCTAACAATTTTATGATGTTTTTATCACCAAATTAGACATTGGTTATTTTTTTTATGATGAACGTTAACAATGTCGAATCTAAATCATTATCTTCAAGCCTGACATGTGGGTCCACTCGATGTATGAATTTTAGTTCCCCACTTCTCCCGTAATAAAGGAAAAAAATCCATTTTTCTCTATCAACTTTAGCGTGCGTCTATTTTTTTCTCCCCAAACTATAAAATCAGAATTTTTCTCACCTCCAACTTTGAAAATCGTTCGTTTTACCTCCCTAACTGATTTTGGACTGTGATTTTGCTGCAGTGCCGGTGATTTTATCTTTTTTTCTTCATTTATTTTGGCTAAACCTTTGGAAAAATCATAGTAAATCATAAAAAAATTGTAACATATAAAATCTAATTTTATTAGATTTCACATGAGCAGATCTATATTGAACATATAATATAGTATGCTTTAGTACAAAGTTTCCATTGGTTCCAGACATATGGTAATAAATACGCATGAATAAATGCATAATTAAATCAATGGGCTGATTGTGCTAGTATTGACCCAACTGGACCACTCAGTCCCAAGATATCCTTAACTAGCTTGGACATGGGCTCTGATTGCATTGGGCTAGTCTTAAGCAAACTGGGCCACTAAGTTTGATCATATCCTTCGTTTGGGGTTGGGCTGATTGGGCTAATATTAACTCATTTGGGCTACTCAGTAACCGTTAGGTTAGTCCTGAGCTAAAAAAGAAAAAGTATATTAGCTCTCATTTGAACTGAAAACTATATTTTCGTAATAATAAAGTAGTATAGTAAGATATGTTTTCGGTTTATGAAGGTTATTATATCGAGATATAGCTTGAGCTGTTGTAAGTTTTTTTTTCTAAAGACCTATTTTTTATAAAATTATTTTTCTTTCCTTCTCACAAACACATGAGTTAAAATAAAGCTAAAAAAAGTAGTTTATCTCAGCTCTTTCTCATTTATCTTTCCCATCCATACATGAAGTTGTTGGTGAAACTATTTTGCTAAACATTTTTTTTAAAAAAAATAGCTCAACTTTATCTAAAAAATTACTTGTAAAATTATTTTATAAAAAAACAGATTCACTAGTGGAGCAGCTCTAGTAAAGTTACACCAAATATACCATGTACCGTTTGACTTTTACGAGGTTTACTCTCCAGGAGATATAATACGTATATATATAAATAAATAAAAGAACAAGTTTGAATTTTGCAGGGGCATGTATATACTTACGGCAGAAGAAGTTTGTTGTGATGTTGGTGAGCACCCTGGAGAGGGAGTCGTAGCCGCCTTGGGCCCTCAGGTTGATCTTCCTGCCAATCGCGTAGCCCTCCATGTGGACCTTGGCGAACATGTTCGCCGGCGGCGGCCGTAATGCCGCCACCACCGTGCTGTCCGTCGGCAGCGGCGCCGCCACATTTTTGTCGCCGCCGGCTCCGGCGTGCGTCGTCGTGCTGCTTTCGGGTCCGTCCGCAGCGGCGCCAGAAGTAGTCTTGGTTGCGTGCATGGCGGTGACGATGTTGCGGCGGGAGGTGTGCACCGGCGGCCAGCCGACGGCCGACGGCGATGTGGCCACGCGGTCATCACTGTTTGACATGCATGACAGGGCAAAGAAATATTATTAGTCGTCGTCAATCGTCTGAAGAAAAGTTTAGTAGTAGTAGAAAGATTATTATGCACTCCGATCGATCCTTTAGTAGTACTAGTAGTATAGTATAGTAGAAAGACTTATTCCACAACAAGTAAATTATTATTTTTTCTCACTTTTCACATCTTTTCCCAATCAATTTTCTCTCTCCTCTCTCCTCCTAGTATTAGATGTTGGAATAGGCAACAGGTGCCAAGAGATGCCAAGTTAGCACCATCTCTCAAATATATTACACCTCATCTTTTATTCTGTCTCTTTCTAGCACCACCTTAGCACACGAAATGAGACCATCACATGCATGCTTACATGACCACTAAGCACAGCTAGCTGTTCAATTATTGATGGGAGAGAGAGCTACTTTAGTTAGCACACATCCATATGGTGGTTTTGGGGACCCAAAAAGTGGATTTTATGGAAAAGACTGCACTGCAGCCAGAAGCCAGCAGATAGCAGAGAGGAGGGGCAGCCATGGCATGCCTGCTGCGCTGACCATCATTGCTGCCTGCACGGCTGAAACCCCACCATGCACACCACCCCCTGCGCCTGCGACGGCGTGCGATGCATATTCGCTTAATTCCCTTCTTTCCCTCTTGCAGTAGCAAACCCTGGTCCAAACATCTCGTCTACTAGCTACTCCGTCCGTCCGATGTAGTAGTAGTAGAACGTACTCGATCGGTACTCCTACGTGCTGCTCGCTCGCTCTCGTCTCTGTCGTCGCCAAGTCGCCATGGCCTCCTCGCTCCCTCTGCATGCTCTGCTGCTGCTCCATAACGGTCCCAAAAAGAACAAGAAAGAGAGCCATCCATTCTCTGAGCGACTGCGCCTAACTGTTCAGTTTGCCCCCACCCCACACACATGCATGCGTTCTGGCTATACTAGCTATGCCATAGCTTACTTATTGACTGGACGACTGCCGTTACGTTCATGGTCCAGCTACCTTGTGTAGAACAATGACCATAATCCTAACCCTACCTTGTTTTCCTATGTTTGGCTCTGCCCCCATTCCTTCTTGCATGCATTATATGTGTATATGAAAAAAAAATACAATGTGTGTATGGAATTATATATCGACATATGCATGCCTCTTTTCTATTTGCATGTGTACGTGTTTCTTAATTACGGAAAGGAAATCTTTCTCTTTTCTTTCATTTGGTGACATTGAAGTTTCATCCAAGTGGAAGAATCCATTGTTTTTGTAATAAGGACTCTGCTAATAAATCTGAAATTTTAGCTCTGTTTTACTCTAAAGAGAAAACAAAAAAAAAAGAAGAAGAATAGTTCTTCATATTACAGACAATTGAATGAAATAGGGTATGGGACACAACTAATGGTTTTGTCTTAAGATCTGTTGGCTCATTCCTTCGAATGTGCTCATGGAGGTAGGTTTCCGTACGTTTGTTCAAAGGGGGTACGTGTATATGTTGTAGGCAAATCTATATTGTGCTGTGTTATATTCGTAAAAAAGTGTAAAAATTAATTAGTTGATGAGAGAGTTTATTGGTGACAGATAGGACACTGGGTCAAATTCCCTTGTTGTCAAATATTCTATCCAACCTAGTTTATCCTCAATATGAAACTATTATAGGTTTGACCAAAATTTATAGAAAAGGTCAAACCAACAATAACATTTATAATATCAAATGAGCATCATTATACATATTTTCATATTTCTTCATAAAACAGTAATATCTACGATGCAGAATAACCTTTTTCTATAAATTTGGTTAATCTTAGAATACATAGTTTGTTGTAGAGCAAACTCAAGTTCCTTGTATTTTAGAACATGAGTATATATTTTTTATCTCTCCTTGTTCAAGTAGAAGAAAAAGAGAGAAAATATAATCTCAGATGCGTGGAAAGACCATATATATGCATCTAATTTGATACTATATGAATGCGCTTATATTTTAAAAAAAATGCATGGACTCCAAATTTAAATTCCATCCACCCCAAAAAAGGTGGTTTTCTATGTTTGCTCTATGTTTCACTAGTATTATTACATAAGAGAATATTAACATCTACTAGCACCTCAAAAAAGTTAAGAAAATATTTATCACAAAAGATCCATTGATGCTCGTTTGGCATCAGAAATATTTCTGTTTTTTCAATAAAGATCTGTCAAACTTAAAAGTTTGATTTGGGACAAGCTCATAAATACTTTTTTTTTGCGATTGAGGGAGAAATACTTTTAAAAGCTTGGCATTGGATATATTATTTGTTTCTTCAATGAACATGGCTAAGCTTGTAAATTTGACATAGGAATAGTTCAGAAATACTAGGAGCTGCATCTGTTATATATGTACATTTCAAAACCTTAATTACGTAGTGCTCTCCTCGATCTTGAGCCCTTGGATATATAAGAATCTGTTTGCAATATATAATATATAAACGTAGTTCTAAGCACACGACGGCGCGCTAGCTCTTGCAGAATATACTAATCATTGATGAGTGGTTCAAAATGTTAATGATTGCAATCATGTGTACGTAGATCACTTTGATCCTCCTTTTTTCCACTACACTGCATACATTCTATGCGTCATGATTGCAAATCTATAGACTATGGCCCCCTTGTATCCTCATATGCATGTGCTTGATAAAATGAGAATATATAGACTGGGAGGAACAATATACATTTCTTGAATTTTCATTACTATGAAGTGCCCAAATATATATATCACAAAATCTGCAAACTCCCTCCAACTATATACGCGCAGTTCCAAAATCAAATCCATCATGCATGAAAGTGAAATGAGGTCACATTTTAAGAAGTACAACAATTGGCCTAGCTAACCAGCAAAACTTATCCATATGAAGTTCAAGCTCAAACATGGATCATAAACATATGCACTGCTTAATTTGCCGTGTATACTGATGTACGTAGCCATGCAGAAATACTTCACTAACAATTTCAGAGTAGCTCACCTTGCCATGTAAGTTGTAGGCGGCGTCCGGTCTTGCTCGGCAGCAGCCTTCTGCTGCCGTGCGGCGAGGCTCCATGGATGCATGAAGCCGGTCGGGCTCGGCATAAATCCTGCCGCCCAGCCACCACCTCCTCCTGATGCCGTCAAATCACCGTGCCCTGCAGTAACCACATTTGCAGCTGTGGCGGCGGCGGCGGCGGTGATGCAACGAACGTCGTCCTTGTCGTCACGGCTGCCCTGTCGGACACCATAGCTCTCCTGTTTGTATCCATCACAGCTTGATGCGGCACAGCCGCCGCCGCCGCCGCCTCCATGAGACAAGGAAATGCCAAGACTGAGGTCCAGATGTCCATGGAAGCAAATGTTGCTGGAGCTTTCTTCCTTTCCCCTGATGGCCGCTGTTGCGGTGATGGTAGTATTAGCTGCAGATCTCTCCTGCCTTCCAAGAGGCGGCGTCTCAAATGATACTAGATTCAGCATAAGGGGCTATGGGGATGAGCTGAGACTGAGAGTGGAAGTGGAAGTGGAAGAGTGAAGGTTGTGCGGCACAGGTAGTATGAGAGAGTGAGTGTTGTGTGTTGCTGAGGGTTGAGGAGGGGTTTATGGTCGGAGAATAAGTATGTCGGCAGAATATAAGATGGTGCAGGACTACAGTAGTTGATGGATGGATAGAACTTGTACATGTATCACCAAGATATATAGATCCATGCATGGGGTGAATGAGATGGAGAAGGGAGGAGCAATGATTCCAAACAAGATTCTGTAAAAAGATGGAAATTAATATGATGTGCCCAAGAGAGCCACATGTGCCCGTTCTAGCTAGGTTACTAGTTCCATCATGTTGTTTTCTGTACCTAGACACATCATTTTTTTTTCACTTGTTTCATACACGGAAGGAAAACTGTTGCTTATAATTAAATATATTCTGGGTATTATATTTTTTGTTGAAAGTAAAAATACTAAAGACTACTACCAGACAATGCGCCTTTGTTTATTTGTGCCAATCTTGTTATTTTCTTGATGGGCTGGCTCCTACTCCTGCTGTTGGAAATAGTTCTCTATTGTTTCGTTCTCGCAGATATATAACTGCATGATGGTTAAGAATCAGGGATGCTATGATTGTTACTGATTGACAAAGCACAATATACGTACATCCTGACAGTGAAAAACTAAGTAATATGAAATCAGCAGTCTGCCCACAGGGAAATTAACTACGGTCTTTCATGAGGTACCAAGATGTTATCAAAGTTAACTTTTAGATGATTTTGGTACCTAGCTAGGTATATATATAACTTTGGTATCTCTTAATGGTACCAAAATTACAACTTGGATATGGATATCGATATGTTTGGGCACCTCTCTTGGTAAGGACTGTACATACAAAAATTCTGTTGGCTAAGTAGTAATACCATCATTTCGTGTCAGTGTCAATATCAAATAGCATATAACCTGCAGGTTAAGTCTGACTCTTAAGTACACACAAGAACATGGCCGTAAGTACTATTTAGTTTTTCGCAGGAATAAAATGAGTCCTGCGTGCTACGCTGGAAATAAATAGGCCGGCCTAAAAATTAACAGATGCGCGGTTGCACGTACTGCATATAAGCAGCATCTAGAGGCCAGAGGCAGCCGCTTTTGCATTGCATCTGGGTCGATCTGCTTTTCGATGTGCCGGCTGTGTCATCGTACGTGGTGGGGATGTGACCATCATCTCCTCCACCAGCTTGTTGTTTGTGTCCATTCCCTTTATTAATTATTGCCTGGGAACCCTACTTTGTACCGAGAATTTATTCCAAAAGGTAAACCCCTACACTACGCTAGCTACCTCTCCAAATGCATAATATGCTAATTACAACACATTACCATCATGGAGTCCCGTACACCAAGTTATTCATCTCTACTATAATTGAAAACTTTTCCAAACCACTTCTCTCATTCAAAATCAACGACTCACAACACATCTACTACAGATGGAACAGCTGAGATTAACAATTTAGAAGCCGCTTCCCACTCTCCCACACTCCCACGCCACGCCCACGCTCGCGCGGCCCTCATGATGCAGCGGGTTCGAAACTGTCGTCCACAGAAAACTAAATTCCACCTTTTTTCTATTTCCACGATCAGCCACTCAGGTCAAGCACGATTCAAATCAATTTTGAATCTACCCCGCCTACCGCCAGGATCTTCGCGTCCCTTCCTCTAGCAGCGCCTGGGCAACGTGACGAGCACATAGAGATCGCCGCCGCAGCGACTGTTGCAACATCGTAGCCTCCCCTCGACGCGCCGACCTCCGCGTCCCTTCCTCTAGCAGCGCCTGGGCAACGTGACGAGCTTAGGGAGATCGCCGCCACAGCGACGAGCGCAGAGAGATCGCCGCTACAGTGACCGGGGCAACGTCGTAGCCTCCCCCGACGCGTCGTCGCAGCGACCTGGGCGACGGTCGTGGCCGCCACGGCGACTGCTCGGGGCGTCCAGATGTTTCGCAATCGACGACATCGATCGAGGGTTCTAGAGGACGATGGCTTCGGCTCCATCGTGTTGTACCAACGCATGTACAACACGTCGTCGATAGGGCACGACAGCATGGATAGGGCACGCCACTCCATCGTGCAGACCACGTACAAGTTCGGCCTCGCGTCTAGGCGGGCCTGGGCAAGATTTTGAGGAGCGCGTTAGGGCCTGGACGAGACGCCGCCGTCGTCTCCGTGGCCCTCGACGTGAAGCCGGCGCCGCCGGCGCCTCTGTGGTCCACAACGACACACCGACATGCAGGTAGGCCGGACCGCCAGATCGGCGACTTAAATACAATTTCAAAAGTTAACCTCTGCAAAAAAAACAAATTAGTTGATTTATATAGCGTTCCTAGAAAAAATCATAGAGTTGGCACGGGCACTATACTAGTATATATAGAAGAATTATGAACCTTTTAGGTGAGCATAATTACTTACTAGTCTATAAAAACACATGCATGCTCTTATACTACTAGAGAACAGGCCTTTTGTCGATGTCTAAAATGAGCTTTAGTCTCGAATTTTTTTGCGTCCGGGACTAATAGATCTTTAGTCCCGGTCGGTAACACCAACCGAGACTAAAAAGTCTTCTTTAGTCCCGGTTGGTGTGAACATTTAGTCCCGGTTGGAAATATCAACCGGGACTAAAGATAGACCCTTTAGTCCTGGTTGGTGTTACGAATCGAGACTAAATGTCCCTTTAGTCTCGGTTGATGTTACGAACCGAGACTAAAGGTCCCTCGAGCGTGTGTTCAAAAGGGAAGAGTCTCATCTATTGATAGATAAGTTGAGTAGGTGGGGTGATTCGTGCGCATGAGGCAATGAAGGAGGTCCAAGGTTCGAATCTAATGGGGCACGAGTTGGTGGGAGGCATTATTTTTTTAACTGGAAGGGACCTTAGTCCCGGGACTAAGGGCCCTTCCCAACCGGGGCAAAAACCCTTCTTTAGTAGTGTATATGGCCAGGCTAGTGATCCCATGAGACATAGTTAAGTGCTAGAAATCCATGAATAAGTATGAATTCCAGAACCAAACTATTTATTTTGCTCCCTTTGTCTTTCATTATTTTTCATATTCTAAGTTTCTATCCCATATATGTAGATACATTCTTA
>CM039133.1:21216047-21249769 GCA_022036555.1 Microstegium vimineum
TAAATGGGTCAAAACGGAGTTAAAATGAGCTTTTTAGAAGTAAAAGAAAACTAGTGGCAAATCTGTAATTACTGTATTTTCATTTTATTCGAAAAAAACAGATCCGAACGGAATTACGCTTTCCAGCAGGGAAAAAGGAGATTCGGAAAACGCCAAGGGACGGCGGGTATATACTTAAAAATGTTCAGGGTTTCTTTTGCAAAATTGCCGAGGCGAAGGGGTACGGGGCTCTAAGAGACGTCCGATCGAGATGGACGATCCAGATTAGATCAAAGGGGACAGAACGACGGCGCGGCTACCGAAAACAGAGCAGACGGCGGCGCCATAGCCGGAGACGGGTGGCGCGATTCAATCCGCCTCTGTGGTGCACGAAACTCGACGCGGAAAAGATCGGGAGAGAGATAGAGAGACGGCGAACTCAATAGCGGGGTCGGTGGTTCCGATTACGCACGAGGGTGCGGTGTCCGCACGGTGGGGCCGCTCGGTTCGAACTGCGGGTGAGGAACGGGCGAAACAGAGGGGTCAGAGAGGGATGGCGAGCTCCTGGGGCTCTCCTTACCACAATGCAAAGCTCGGGAAACGGGTGAAGGCGGCAGCGATGTACCCCGATGGCCGAACAACGATGGCGGCTCGACGCTAGGGCTACGGGGGCGGCGGGGTGTCTCTGTGGTGCTCCGAGAGGGCAAGGTGGAGGCGGTGAGTGCGGGGGGCTTGGCTTATATAGCCCTAGGGCTGCGTCAGCGAAGGAAGGGGATCCTCCCCGAGCTCCAATCACGCTCGGCAGAAAAAGGCAGGCGCCGGCTGCGCGAAAAAGGAAGGGAGGGAGGAGGAAGAAGGAAAGGTGAGAGGAGAAACCGACAGGTGGGGTCCAGCTGTCGACGTGTCCAAGCCAGCAGGCTAGCTGTTGAGCCTCTGCGCGAAGGGAAGGGCATCGGCCCAAGCCGGGAACTGGGCCAGCAAGAAAGGGGGCCGAGGGAAAAGTCCTCGGGCCAGAAAGAAGAAAGAGAGCGGGAGAGGAAAAAGAATTTCTTATTCTTTTATTTCTTGAGTTTCCAAACCATTTTCAAAATACCTTTTGAAATCTGGTTTACACTTTGAAAATTCCAGACAAACAAGAACACTGTGCAGCAGTATGTATGCAACAAAATGTTTCTATCATATGATAACTTTTATTTTATGAAATCCTAATTATTTTTCTTAGATTATAATGTCCACTGAAAATACATTTAAATCAATTTTAATCTATTTTAAAGAATGCAAGTTTTCGGGTGTTACAGTGCTGCGATTTTCGCATTTGCATGTGTTTGTGATGAGTGTGAACGTAACTGCGGAGATCGATATGCAGTCGGCAGTTGTTATTTCTTTCTGATATGCATCTGAGAATATATAATACGAGAGATATGGCCGGTCAGAGCATATATATCAATCTCCACAAACATGCATTTCTGCTTTATAGATCGACCTCGATATAGTATAACTTATACACTCTCTGTGCTCATCAAATAAGGAATCTAGACATTCAAAGTATTTTCCAAATTTTAAAGGATTACATATAAATAAAATTCCTCAGACCCTAATCTTATATTTACTATTGTATATCGTTAATTTCCAATCACTAGCTAGGCTTAAATACGATAAGCTAGTACAATATCTCCATACGATTAAAGGAGCAATATTGCCACAAAAACGTAGTGTTGAAGATGGTCACACACAAATTAGTGCTATAGATCGTCTGGGTCACTACAGACTAAATGATGCAGCGAGAAGCGCACTTACGTGATGTAGAACAGAGAGGTTTGTGAGCAAACCATCAAAAGATAACCAATCATACGTGCATGACGAAGAACGATTAGTTTACGTCGTTGAAGCTCTCATCCTGGAGGGACTCATTGGGCAAGGAGATCGACGGGTTTCCCAGCTAGCATGTCTAGGGCGCCATCCTTGGACGTTGTCGGATCAGGAGATGAACAACAATATAAGGTTAGAAGAAGGTTAAAGGAAAAGGGTATTAAAATTATTTTAAATGTTTTTGTGTTGGATAACTCAATCGGCCATGTATCCCTATTTATAGGGAGTAGTGATCTTATCCTATTGAAAATAGTCCTCTTGAATGCCCCCTTGTTTTTAGGTGAGGTTTATGCAAACCTGAAAACATGAAAGTACTAAATAACAACGATGTCCAATTCATCAGCTACTTAATAGCATCTAAGGACAACGTATACATTGGCATGTTATTGTAAGGGCGATATGAGTATATCGGTCATTGATTGGGGGTCACTTGGGCTCCTCTTTGATACGAAAATTAGCTTGATGCTTATTGAGTAAATATGGTAGCCAATTACAATTCTCATACCTTGAAATATGTTGAATTCAGAATTCGAAAAGATATGCAATAACATCACACCATCTATCAACATATGCATTAGGCGATCCTTCATCTTTAGAACACACTAGCAGTTTTGTCGTTCCGCTAGTAAAGAATCACCAAGGGCTACAACATGTTTCACCTCCATGGATTGCAATATTTTCAAGCTGAACAAGAAAACTCTGCATTCGGCTTGAATGATGGTGCAAAGTTTCTTTAACTGTCTTGATGTCCAAATAGAACTATTGCGAGAAATAATGATATCCCAACACCTTAGCCTTCTTGGCAAGCCGATAAATCATATTGTCACATCCATGAAGTAAATTTAAAATGCATAATTCATGCCACTTAGGGCTTTAAACCCATCAAAGTAAATTACATGGACGCTCTTCTAAACCAAGATGGGGTGGCAAACATTCATTGGCTATATTTTCATGCCAAGGGCTATATTAAAGTATCAACCATATGAACTCTTCCACAAAAGTATGCATAGCTGAAATATAATACTTTGGCTCTTGAAGTGGAAAGACACCGGTAAACAAAATATTTTGACAACCCTCCAAAATCTAGAGATCCATACCAAGGATCAAAATAAGGAGCTGAGGGATAACCATACATACCACAGGATGAATTTGACATTGGCATAGGCAGATAATATGGATGATGCCATGATCAATAATTTTGATTATTTGGTGCAAACCTCCAGTTTGATAATTGTTCCTTAAATTTCCTTCTCTTTTCATTTGCCTTTGTTGCAACACTTGCTTGGGCATCATCCTTTCAAGCTTGAACACTCCTAGGAACCCACAATAAGCCCGTTTCTTTCAACTTTTATACACTAAGCTTCGTAACTTGTTATCTTGCCACTTTTGTAAACTATGTAAGCATCTTAGTTTAATTTCAATTCTTTCTTGATTTTGGGTGTTGTGACCTTATTTTGTTTTGGTTTTCCACCTAAAATACCAATAAATGATTTTTTCACTTCTTTGCAATCAATAGCCGAATTTTCAACAATGTAATCAACTTTTCAATAGTTAAATTCAGATGTGAACTTTTATTCTTGCGGTCACCATTTTTCACTTGGTAAATTGGTTTTACCACTTTCTTCTTAGGTCTAGTCCCGAATCAATTTTAATAAAAATGGTCTTTATAATATGATAATCTCTTTGAATATCTAGGAGTTGCATACTCTATGAAAGGTGGCCTGAAATATAGTGGAACATGTGCCTATTGATCAAAACCAGCCCCAAGATAAATTAGGATGAACTCTTATGGGTCATGGTCCATAAGACATAGGAATAGGCCAGTCAAAAGAAGAATATGTTAATGATGCATGGGATCTATTCTTTTTCCAATTCCACTCTTAAGACTTGTGATTTGGAGTAACTTTTGGTGATTAAACCTTTCTTGGCCAATTATGACATTTGGTCTTGCTTCCTTCTCATATTTAGCTAGAAGTTTCTCTAAATTGAGCTTTGGCCTTCTACTCCTCATTTTGTCATGACCTTTACCTCCACTAGCTCCTTGATCCTCCTCCTTTTTCTCCTTATGATAATGGACATGCTTCAAAGGAGGATCCTTAGCCGATTTTCGTTGATCAATGGGACCAATCGGCCTTTGCTTCATCTAGAGAGATGTCAACTACTCGTAGTGTCTTCTGGAATTGTAATCATCTTGCTATCCTCTAGAATATCTCTAAATTGTAATTCATGGACAATGACCTTGTCTTCACATGAGGGATCCACATTTCTCTCTTTAGAATTTGAGCCTTGAGCTTTGAGTGAATTGGCTAATGGTAGACGTTGAAAAATGTTTTCCATCAAGACCAAGTAAATCCAATTACTCCATTTGTTGAGCTTCACCAAAGTTTAATCATGCTTTTTATCAATGGCCAATTAGATTACTTGACGAAACATATTGCAATTAGAAGGATTATGATCAATTGAATTATGTCACTTGCAATATATAAGTTCTTCTAAATTTTAATGTGATGGCAAAGCATTGTGAATTTGTGATTAATGATTGTAATAAGATTATTATTAAACAAGATATGAAAGACATGATTACAAAAAGTAAAGTCAAAGGTGTACATTGATTTCTTCAGGCGACTCTTTTGTGGAGTCGGCTTCAAAGCTAGGGAAATGAACTGAATTTAAAGCCAATAAAGCAACCATATAGATGTATAATCCAAGGTAAACATTGGGAAAGCTTCAAGTTTGACAAAAATATGATCATCAGTCTCTTGAGAAGGAATAATATGTTGGCCTATGCCATCTGAATTTATTTCATTATCAACATGTAAATTACTTTCCTCAATCCTTGTCTTAACATTACTAGCAAGAATGTCACTAACAGATGTCGAAATCAAAATAATACGACCAAGATGGGAATTTGGCAACATACTTGTGCTTTGTACCTTGTTAACCTTGATGGATAAATACATTTCCTTGATTTGTGTGTCATTGCCCTTCATCTCTAGGAAACAATCAACAATAGGAGCTAAATCATCTAGAGACACATCGACAACTGTTGGAACTATGCACCCTACTGTTTATTGAGTTTTTCTTATAGGGGCTTGAGCTTCATTATTTTGATCAATAATGCGATAGTCATAAGATAAATGCACAGCCCCTTTACCTCCTTAAAAACAAGTCTAGCCAATTTCTTGTGCATCCCATGTTTTGCCGCAACTAGACGTGTTTCTTGAGATAAAATTGATTTGGAATGGATATTATTTCGTTCGGTTTTGTGAACTGAACACTTTCTTATATTGAAATCAACTCTTCATTTTCCATATGCATCAACCAACAGTGCAAACTCACAAATTCGATGCATTAGAAATTGATGCAACACACTAGAAATATTTCACTCACGAAATTAGATGATCACTATCAAGCATATGTGAGTTAGAGAGCTCCCAAACATACCTACACAAGCCACCAAGGCTCAAGGGTGCTCAGCCACCAGGTAAGACCAACCAAGGGTCTAACTTATACACCCCAACTCGAGTGTACTAGCCATTTAGAATCCTTCACTGAGATTTCTATAGGGGCATCGGACGGTAATGCTAGTGATCAATGCCTGAGACGCCACCATGTGTACTAGCCATTTGAAGAGATATATTGGCGTCTAATGGTTATAGAGAGCATCCAAAGACGTCAGAATTCACATCGGACATGTCTAATGCCACCACATCGAACATTACAGAGTGTCTGATCCCTTCTCCAACGCAACTATCAACATGGCCCCACTAGTATTGAGCTAGGGTTAGCATCTAATGAAAACTGGATCAGTGTTCGATACTCCTTAGAGAACACTTCTTCTCCATTTCTTCAACCCCTTTTGCAAATGTGCCAACTCCACAAGTGTATCACCATATGTGTGAGTGAGTTAGCATTTTCACAAGTATTTTCAAAAGGGTTTTCACCTGCTCTCAGCACACCACTCAATCCTAGCACGTATGCAAAGTTAAATCACTCAAGTGGAACTAGATGACCGATATGCAAACAAGTTTCTCCCTCCTGATAGTAGAGTCATATATCCTAAACCTGGTCATAAACGTATCTACACACCTATGACTAGTGAAATGAAATGCCCTACAAGTTATACCTTTGCCTTGTGCATCTCCTCCAATGTTGATGCAACACACGCACCAACACTATCACAAATAATATGATCCACCTTCTATCATCATATGACCTTATTAGTTCATCAATATTGAAGTTACTTGTTCTTCACTGTTGCCCTTGTCCATCGTCGCCAAGTCATTTCTCAAGACTCCTGCCACACTATCCTATGCTTCAAAGCCTCTGACTTGCCCTTCACGCTGGCAACCAATCCATCAAACCAAGTCTTTTCTTGATCTTTCCACCTAGTCATATGATTCAATGTCATTTCTCATATGCAATGAGATCATTTAGAACAAAATTTCCTATTGACTAATATTTTGTTTATTCTCATATAAACATATATTAGTCCACCTAGATTGTAGTTTAATTATCAAATGAAACAAGGACCTTTCACCTGGTCACCAAGACTTACTCTGGTCATGGTATTAGATTAGTCTCATAAATGCCACCACCAACCAAAAGAAGTGTTGTTCACCATTTGCCACTGACTCTCATGTTCACGTCAGCTCTATCTTTAATATCCAACAAGGAAGTCTCTATGTTCTTTACACAAGTCACCACCACTAGCTCTACATCAAACTTAGAGGGTCTGCATCACATTTCTAGAGATTCATAATGACTTCAAATGTTCCTACACCACCAAGATTGTACACTAAGCCAAACACTCAATCTCTCAAGTTACAAGGACTAACGTAACATCCACAAAGATGAATAATAAGTCTAGCCCTATACCTTTAATGTGATCAATATGAACTTGATGGCTCAATAGAGCTTAGAATCACTTGCCCTAGCTTGTAGCAGTCTCAATGTACTACAACACATTTAAGTAAGCTCTGGAAACCCCACATACATTGCTCATCTACCTTAAGTAGCTACAACAAGTTAATTGGAACTTTTCTAGCTTCACTGGATGGCCTGCTACATGCAATTTCCTTACCATCATAATGTTAGTGACCTTGTGACTATTGGACTAGGTATTGATGGCATTAATTTCTCTGAGAAAATCAGAGATACACCAACAACCCTAAAGTAACTAATAGTCATATGTGAAGTTTTGTCATTGCTGATGTCCTCTCCATGTTGGTTAGTTATAAATTTATCATGACTTTATTTTTTTCAGGTATTCAACTGTCATCCAATGGACAATTTGCCTCACGAGTCACGGATGTAGCACTAGTAGAAAAACGGTTTTTGCTGGTGCCCCTCGAAACACACACCCAAAGGCAGTTTTGGTTACCACGCGCCTGTGGTGTGTTTTGGCTCGGGCAGCATTGCCAGCCGCTAGTGGAGATTGATTACCACTGGCGGTTGGCATAACACAACCGCTAGTGTAAATCATCCATTTACACTAGCGGTTGGGTTATGCCAACCGCCAGTGGTAATCAATCTCCACTAGCTGTTGGCATAACCCAACCGCCAGTGTTAATAGATGATTTACACTGGCGGTTGAGTTATGCCAACTGCCAGTGGTATATACTGTATATATAAATATCCACTTCTTCCTCCCGACCAACACTCCTCCTCCTGACCAGTTACTGTTCTCGCCGCCACTTTCCATTGGATGCGATTTTGGAGGTCCAGATTTTTCAAAATACAAGGGGGGAGATTTTGATCTTCATTTCTTAGAAGGGGATTGGTTAAAAAGGTTAGTTTACGTCACTTTTGCCTCATTTAGCTCATTTTTGCTCAATTGGAGCCACATTTTAGATCTCGAGTTTCAACATGAGTCAGAGAGAAGAATACCTAGGCTATTTTCTTTGTTTCTTCAAGTGAGGTTGATTAAATTGATTATATAACATCTCTCCTCTCTCCATTTTCATGCTTTCTTTTTAATTTAGTTTATGCTAGATATATTTACTTGTTTTCATGAATCAATGTTGTGTTAAATAGAATTTATATATAGAGGGAAGTGTAGTTTTTTTGTTAGTTTTTTTATTATTCTACTTAGGTTTTTTATTATGCTTTTTTATTTCTCAATTTATTTCATCCACTTTATGCACTTATGTTTCATTAATTTAATTATGATACTTAGTGGCTGGACCTAAACCCTAGCTAATAAACTCTAAGGGGGAGGTTTTGATCTTCATTTACAGAGACAAGGGGACATTTATCAAAATACAAGGGGAGAGGTTTTGATCTTCATTTCTTGGAAGGAGGTTGTTAAAAAAGGTTAGTTTATGTCCCTATTGCCTCATTTAGCTCATTTTTGCTCAATTTGAGCCACATTTTGGATCTAGGGTTTCACCATGAGTGAGAGAGAAGAATACCTAGGTTGTTTTCTTAGTTTATTCATGTGATGTTGATATCAATTTGAGCCACATTTTTGCTCCATTCTCATTTTTTCTTTTTAATTTAGTTTATGCTAGATATATTTACTTGTTTTCATTGATCAATGTTGTGTTAATGTTGATCAATGATACTTAGTGGCTAATAAACTCTAAGGGGGGAGGTTTTGATCTTCATTTATTTTCTTTATTTTCTGCAGGTTAGGTTGATTAAGATGGTTACATAATATTTGTCCTATCTCCCTTTTCAAAGTCGGGTATTGATGGAGAGGTTATTCTCGATGTATGAGTTATCAAGGCTAGATGCATCATACATACTTGAGGTTCATAAGTTTATTGATGTCTCTAAGAACCATGCTTGGAGAACAAAGAAGACGCACATACATTGTCCATGCATGGACTGCAGGAATGTTGTTGTATTTGATGACCATCAACAAATCCTTTCCCATCTTGTCCGCCAAGGATTTATGAAGGACTACTAGATTTGGACACAGCATGGAGAGGGTAGCTCTGTGCCTTATACAACAGTTAGTCGTGCAACTATCGACGCCGATGGTCTAGATATGCTTGTTGACGGTGGGTATTAGTTCGTACACGATAGACAACAACCTGTCACTGATGGTCCTGATCATGGTTTCGCTGGAGAAATTGAATGCGTACCAACAACTGATGTGATGCAAAATAATATGGCTGTGGAAGATGTAGAATTCCTGGAGGCAATGTTGCGTCGTCATGCAGAAGATCCATCAATGTTCTTCAAGAAAGGTATGGAGGCCCTGATGAAGGCAGCAGAAGAGCCTTTGTACGATGAGTCTAAGGGTTGCACCAAAGAGTTCATGACCTTGTGTTCGGTGCTAAAGATGTTGGTATGCAAAGCTAGGTTTGATCTTTCTGATGCTGGCTTTGATGCATTCTTGAGTATTATCGCATACATGCTTCCAAAGGAAAAAAAAAGTGTCTGCTAACATGTACTACGCAAATAAGCTAATCAGTCCACTCACGATGGGTGTTGAGAAGATCCATGCTTGTAGAAATCACTGTATCCTATATCGAGGTGATGCTTATAAGGACAAGGAGAGCTGTCCAAAGTGTAATGCAAGTAGGTACAAAATAAATAAAGACTACAAAGAGGCACACTGTGTTGCCTCGGTGTGTAAAGGAAAGAAGCGAAAGAAGACCCAACAGAGTTCAAAACCCATGAGCAAAGAAAAATAAGAAGTAGACTATTATGCACAAAAAAATATTCTTGCTTTGGTGATATGGTACATGTCTATGGTCGATCGATTGATGTGTTTGTTTGCTAATCCAGAGGATGCCAAACTTATGAGCTGGCATGCTTCTGATGAGCACATCAAAGACAATGGGAAGCTTCGGCACCCAACTGATGGCAAGCAGTGGATAGATTTCAATAACAACCACAAAGACTTTGCAAAGGAACAATGAAATGTTAGGTTTGCACTGAGTACTGATGGGATGAATCCATTTGCTGAGAGGAGCAGCACGCATAACACATGGCCAGTGATCCTCACCATCTACAGCCTTCCTCCATTGTTGATGCAGAAGCGAAAGTACCTCATGCTAACCTTCCTTATCTCTGGACCTACACAACCTGAAGTTGACATGGATGTTTTCTTGGAGCCCTTAATGGAACACATGAAGATATTGTGGGAAACAGGTGTCAAAATGTGGGACAAGTACCTCAAAGGATCATTCATGTTGAGAGCAATTATCTTTGTTATGATCAATGATTACCCTGCTCTCTTCACATTATCAGGGCAGTTCAAGGGAAAGGTTGGTTGCGTGGTATGCATAGATGAAACTGCTCACATGTCCCTTACTACATCTAAGAAGATAGTGTACATGAGGCACAGAGGCTTCTTATCGAAAGGACATAGGTACTGCCAGAAAAAGATGGATAAGTACTTCGACAATAACGTTGAACTACACTCTACTGCCCCACTAGGTAATAGTAAAGGAAAAAGAGTTTTCAACATAGTCAGGAACCTTAAATTTTTTTCGGGAAGAAGACATCAGACGAAAAACCAAGAAAGAATGTCAAACCAACTTTAGGGGCTACATTTAAGAAGAAATCTATTTTCTTTGAGTATTTGTCATACTGGCTTGAGTTAGACGTATGTCATGCGATCGATGGTATGCATGTTCAGAAGAACTTGTTTGAAAGCCTAATTGGAACCTTGCTAGACATAAAGGGCAAGACAAAGGAAGGACTAAAGTCACGCCTGGACATGGTACAATTAAACATAAAAAAGAACTCCACCCTATTCTTCTAGAAAATGGGAAATACCATATCCCGGTAGCAAGCTACAACCTCAGCAATGATGAGAAACATTTGATGTGTGTGTGGTTGAAGAATCTGAAAGTCCTATCTAGATTCTGCTCTAGCATACGAAGTATTGTGTCAATGAAAAACCTTACACTCAACAACTACAACTCACATGATTGTCATGCCAGGCTGACTACTTTCCTCTCTATTGCCATCAGGGCTATAAATCTAGTGTGGATGAACGTTGCAGTCACACGGTTGTGCTACTTCTTCAACAGGATCTCACAGAAGGTGATTGACCGTGATGAGTTGACATCTCTTAAGGAATTTGTAGTGGAGACAGTGTCACAGTTCGAGATGTGTTTTCCTCTAGCATTTTTCGATACTATGGTTCACCTTGTGGTGCACTTGGTTTCAAAGATAGAGGCACTGGGTCCCATGTATTTACATGAGATGTGGACGTATGAGCGTTTCATGTCAACACTTAATGGCTACGTATCAACACGTGCTCGTCCTGAGGCATCCATGGTAGAGGGGTACTTAACCAAAGAGACAATTGAGTCTAGAGGTCCATTCTACAACAGTGTCCTAAAAGACCAGGATGCAATAGGTTTTCCTCCGTTAAGACATGAGGGTAGGCTGAATGGAAGAAGGAGGATGGGAAAGAAATCATTAGTCCCGCAAGATTATAATTCAGTCCTCGAGGTACATCACAGCATCCTACATCAACTCTCGATAATGGAGCCTTTCATCGAGCAACATATTGATGAGCTTCGCCGACATAATCATGGGCACACAGATGAGTGGTTAATGAAGTAACACAAGAATAAGTTCACCTCATGGCTAAGGGATCTTGACATTCCAGAGGGGGAAACAATTGAGGAACGCACCATCATGGTGTTGGCTTCTGGACCATCACTCCTGGTCACAACATGGCAAAGCTATGACATCAGTGTCTTCGCATTTTGTACCAAGTCCAAGGACCAAAAGAGCATTGCACAAAATAGTAGAGTTTGATGTGATGCCTTAGACTCTGAAACTGGGGATTAAACTATATACTTTGGCTTCGCTGATGACATATGGGAGCTAGACTATGGTACATTTCAAGTCCCTATGTTTCGATGCTAATGGGTTAAAGACAAACATGTCATAGTGGACAACTATGGGGTCAGAGTTATTTATCTAAGTAAGGTAGGATACAAAGATGATCCATGGATAATGGCTAACCGTGTTGCCCATGTCTTCTATGCTGAACAGATCCTTTGTCCTAATGAGAAGAAAAGTACCAACAAGTCAAAGCATGTAGTTATTCTTGGAAAGCAACAAGCTATAGGGGTTGATGGTGTATCTGACCTGGATGAATTTAATGAGTTCAGCAACATGTGTCTCTTTGTAGATGACCATCCAGTAAAAATAAGGAGTGTTGAGCGAAGCATCCAACAGAAATCGCTACCTTGGATGTGCCACGATGGACAAGGAAGAACAATATAGTTGCCTAAATTATTTTTGTTATTTGTCATGTAATCCACTTATGTTACAATGTGAGATCCTATTTATGTTTCTATATGTGAGACCCTAATTTTGTTTCTCTGTGTGAGACCCTATGCTTATTTCACATAAATGCAATATATTTCTATAATCCCGAGATGACACATATATCTCAAAGTTGTAGTTACATATTTCATATTTTTAACATGTATATCTTGTCAAGACAAACACTACAAAATTTTATTCACAATTTTTGGAACAATATTTCTCAACATATGATTTTTGAAGCTTATGCAATTATCGTGATATTTGACAATGTAAATGTAGTTACATATAAAAGTATCTCAAACATGTCATTTCATATTTTTAACATGTATATCTTGTCAAGACAAACACTAAAAAATTTTATTCACAATTTTTGGTACAATATTTCTCAAGATATGATTTTTTAAACTTTTTTTGAAGTATTTCTGCAAATTGATTTCTACATGCGCTGTAGAAATAGTATCAGGACTGGCGATTGGCAATGCCAACCGCCTCTAGAAATTGGGTCCGTATATATACCCTGCGCACTCGAACCCGAAATTTCCTAAGTCCCGGCATAAGTTCATTTCGAAACACGCCGTCTGGTTGCCCAATTTTTTCACGAACCGCCACCGCTGCCCTAACTGCCGCTCACCGGAGCACACTTCGCGCCGCCAGTAAGCCCTCGCCCTTTCCCTCTTCTTCTCACTTGGCGCGGTACCTCGGCGGAGCGCGGGCGTGCGGTGGCGCGGGCGCGGGAAGAGGCCGACGGCGGTTGCGCCGAGCTCTCCTGTCCGCCTTGAATGCCGGCGAGGGAGCTCCGGTGCACGGGATCATCAACCAAGTATTTGGCTAGGTTCGGGTGGATAAGAGGAAGGTGAAGAAGAGTTCGGTTGAGCAAAAGGACCGCCGTCGGCGAGCTCTCCGGTATCCAGAGGTCGCCGGTGTGAGTGAGCGAGAGAGAGAAGAAGCCCTGTTGGGCCGGCCCAGTGACGAGAGAGAAAGAAATAGTTAAAGTGTTTTGGATTTACCGAAAATGCAAGCAGTCCCAAAATTTGTTCATTTTTCTGGAATTTGTACAGAGCTCTATAATTTACCCGATAATTTTTGAATGATCTTTGATGTCTGTAGAAAAATAAAAAAATATGAAATAGTTGTTTTCAGTATGTGTTGCTTGCTTTAAAAATGCCTCATTTAATTAATAAATGCCTTTTCAGTATGGATGCATTTGATGTCGATTTTATTGCTTATTTAAATATTAAAAGGTAAATGTATTTTCGATGATTTTCCATGTGTTATTTAATGTTCCAAAAATTATAAAATTAATTCTGCAATCTAATTAAGTCAATATGCATCCATATTAAAAGGTAAAAAAAATTCCATGAATTTTGACATATTAGTTTAATTATTAAATAAATGCTTCTGGAAGTAATATAAATGGTTATTTAAATGAAGTAGTATATATAATCTATAAATGCCTCCCGAAGTATATGTGTGTGTATATGTATATGCGTTGATTATAATAACTTATAGGTTTTCTCAAATAGACATGAGAGCTACCATTGCTTCAGTATTCATAATTTGTGCATATCCTTTATTAGATTTCGGCGATGACATCTCCAAGCAAGAACCAAGCACAAGGGTCCGTTCACACGGAACAAGCCCCAGGGTCCTACCCCACAGAGCAAGTACAAGATACCCATCAAACGGGGCAAGGCCTGGGGTCGTCCGACCCCACAGAGCAAGTACAAGACACCCACATAACGGGGCAAGGCCTAGGGTCGTCCGACCACATGGAGGAAGAAGAAGGGAACCAATCAACTCCAGAGAAAAATTGGAGGCCTAGCGACGACTTCGAGCGTCCCGATGTGAGGAAGGCATGAGAACAATATGAACGTGAATTACGCCATGACCCTAATTATGATCTAGAAGCCGATGAGGTAATTATATGATTTCATGTTTTTATTTAATTACATGTCTATTAAAACCATCACCATTAAACTCACAATGTGTTAGGGACTTTCTTGATGTCACTAACAAGAACTGATCCATTTGTGTCGGAGGATGACAAGACAAGAATTTGGGAAAAATTGAAGACGAGGTTCCAGTTTCCTTGATCCATACGAAAGGCACTGATAAAGTAATATACATTGAAGCCGTGTGCGGTCAGTTTCCGAAACTGGAGGTCTGAGTTGAATACCAAGTTTTCCAAGAAAGGGTTGGACCCTACAACAACGTACAAGAATAAGTACCACCGCCATCTAGGCTCAGGTGGTTATCAACGTCAGGCTCCCAAATGGCAACAAGAAGAGGCTGCTAAGAAGGAGAAAGGGTTACCGATGTTGTCCGAACAAGTTGGTGAAAGGTCCGCAAATTGGATTCGGGCTAGAAAACCAAAGGAAACTGACAGTGGTTTGTCCTTTGATGACCCTGAGGTTGAAGAAGTAGCAAAGAACATATTTGCGGTGGTAGCCAAGCAACAAGAAGGTACATTCAAGCCACGAAGAGAGAGGGACATCCTTAGTGAGGGCATGGGTAACCCCGATCATCCTAGCCGTGTTCGAGGCGTCTCATCCAAAGAAGGATGGAAGGATGGAATCGACCCTCACTAGGAAGGTGAGTACAGGAAACGTGATCGATATAAGGAAGAAATGACTAGCTATTTAAAGGAGGAGGCTAAGAAAGAGTTCACAGAGTTTATGCAGAAATTGCTAGATGATTGTTGATATTTGTTAACGCAAACAGAGAAATCACTTGGAAGTAATCCGCAAGCGCACGGATACCGGTGAGCACTTCACCCGGGAGATTATCGAGAGTATCGTAATTTATATTTCCACAGGGAGAAAGGGTGCATCTGTCTAACCAAATCTATGCTATTGACCTTTAGGCTACAAACAAGGTGATCTTGATATGAGCGATTAGAGAAGACTGCGACTGTAGTCTCGTTCTAGTCTATATAAGATATGAAGTATTATTCTATTGGGGAGAACCATCGTGATAAGAGACACCTCAGAGAATGCTTACCACACAGCCTATAAACCCTATCAGTCCTTCTAACGGGATTGTGGGTTCCAAAGGTATCTACGGAATTGTCACTTTCCGAGCTACTACCATAGATCCGGCTAGACAGGGGATATCTATGAGGATCCTAGCCCAAACACCACGTTTATGCTAGAGACGATTACCCTACCCTCTACGCGAAGAGAATAAAGTAAACTCACAGACAAAAGAATAATAAAACACAGAACTTACTAGAATTAGAAGTCGGATTACCGAAGAAATCCTAGGAGCAAGCCTCGGGTTAGGAGTCTTAATCCCATCGATACAAACTGGAGAGGAGACACCGACATGCCGGGCTTCCTCCAATCCACACCTCCACTCTAACTCTCTCAATCTAGAAGAGTAAACTCTAATCTCACATGTATGCTAAGCCCTAGAGAATAGATCCGTGAGGGATCCTCTCTAGAAAATATGTAAATGAATAATGGATTGCTCTTTGCCAGGGGGCAGGGGTCCTCCTTATATAGCCCCCTCAAATGATCGTTAGCCGTCGGATCAAACCGACCTTGATGGATGGTGTAGATGTGACCTCAAAGGCGGTGAAGATAGGGTCCACAAGGCAGACCCTCATTGGGCCTTGCCCTAGGGAGCCGGCCTAGGGGCAGGGCGGGCGCCCTGCCCCTGGGCCCGCTTGGCCTCTAGTTTCTTCCCGAGCCTTCTTGACTCTTCTAGAGTATTCTTTTTCGTACGGAGGTGTTACGCGTCTATGTAATTCTTACTTGTAGGCCTCTTTTGCTCATTTGTAGTTGTCTCCCTGCAGAAACAGATAAACACCAAAACTGGTGGAATTCTATCAGTTAAAACCCTATGTCTAGGTGGTGTATTGCAAATATATCCTTTCTGCTGCTTAGTTGACACTTAGAATTGATACTTAAGAGGTGTCAACAAGCTCCTCCATACTTAGGCTTTTACTCGTCCTTGAGAAAAGGATGGTGAAAACATAAGCTTAAGGTTTTAGACATCAATAGTAGAAAGTTCCTTGTTATACCTGCACTGTAATTGAGGAATAAAGTAGCTAGAAGTAGAGACCCTTCATCTATCAATCTTGTCACTTGGAGTTTTTGCATGTGTAGCTT
Organism: Microstegium vimineum; assembly: GCA_022036555.1. Lineage (NCBI taxonomy): Eukaryota > Viridiplantae > Streptophyta > Magnoliopsida > Poales > Poaceae > Microstegium > Microstegium vimineum. The sequence continues at coordinate 21,232,259 of CM039133.1, forward strand.
ACTTCTTTCCTCTTACTTGTGCTCTCAGATCACTTATGAATCTCAAAAAATGTAGGTAGATGTGGCATACTTACCTTGCATGTATTGTCTGGTCAAACCGGGATCCGAGGAGAATAATGCCATACTCTTAGATCAAGACTTGTTGGTCAAATTTTATTATAATGTCATCTCTTGCTGGTGCATTTCTAATAGAGGAACAATGGGCTATCTTTGTATATATGTTTTTTTAGTGGGTGCATGAAGTACCCCTAATTCTACTGCGAGGTTGTCGGACTTTTTTCACATTTTTATTTCCTCAAATTAATTATTTTTGCATAGCCCATGCCTCTAATGCAACACTACATCGGAAGAGAGAATCTTTTGTGTTTTTAATGTATGAATGAAGCCTTGACCTTCGGAGTATGATAAAATTCTAACAAGGATCCACACGATTCGAACAAACACAATACAAAGTAAGCAACCTTTTAGCTTTTGATTGGCAAGTGTAAAGATGGTAGTTATTTATTTTAAAGAAATTATCCAAGTGACAGAGATTATCAAGAATTAAGTTCTCATATTCCACCATCTTATATTCCACAACAACTTTAGCAACATGGAGACTCTAACTTAATTCCGAAGATTAGCAGGACTCTTAGGAAACTTTATACAGAGTCTATTCCATGAAGATGTTTTAAGGAAACATTTTATCATTTTAATTTATCATCTTTAGAGCATTTATTTATGGAAACTCATTGCACGAATTGAAATTTAGAGATGTGCATGAACAAATGTAATGTGCAGGGTGCAAACCTGACCGTGGTCGACGGAGGGAGCAGAAGGTGCTCAGCCCAGGGCGGGCGCCTTGGTTAGTGGGGTAGCCGCCCTCCTGGGGTGGCCCCTCAGCCTCTACTTCGGCAAGTGTGGTTGTTGCTCTGTTTGTTTCTGAAATTTGTGCTCGTTGCGGTTGAATCTGTTCGTCTCGTCATCGGGGGTTCTCTCCCATACTTGTTTCCTATTTTCTTTTGAATAACAACAGTGGAGACAAGCAAGGCACAATAATAATAGAAATTATCTTTATTTATTTATTTTGAGGCATGTAACACAAGGGAAATGAAAACAAACTAAACTCTAGCTAATGGATCTAAACATGCCTCAAGGACTGCATGACTCGCTAAAGCATCTAGCGACATTCTAAAAACTTCATCTTCTTCTTAAGCTCATCTACATCGCGCTTAAGGCCACCTACTGTGGTGTTCAGGTTTGTGACCTTCCTAGAGAAGAAGTCTAGAGAAGTTTGTAGATTGATGATCGTGTCATCTCTAGCATGGAAGTCTTTTTCTAAATCCCCAAAACGCTAGAGATGACTCGAAGGAGTTGAGGGAGTGCTTCGGGGCGTCCTTTGGCGGCATGAATCTTACTTTGGGTGCCCAGATTCCCTCGAAGTAGGGACGTTCCTCTTCGGTGGTGTACTTGATGTTGTTGAGCTCTCCATTTCGATGGGTCTTCACTCCTACGACCCTCTCCTTGGGTCTTGGTGGAAGAACCTTGGTACCGGCAGGCACCTCGATGATGGATTCTTCCTTTGGTCCCTTGAGCAGGAGCGGTTGCCGTGGTGCAATGAGGATAAGCTGAGCGTAGAAAGATTTGCTATAGCGCTACTGCTTTGGAGGAATGGTGGCTAGCGGGAGCTCATCGTGGACTAAGACTAAGGCCTTGGAATCTGGATCTTCTTGCGGGGGATGGTTGGGGATGGATCCGTAGGGGACCATCCTCCTATCGGCGTTGTTGTTGTTGGCCATTGGAGCAAGGAGATCTAGCAAGCGAGAGCTAAGGGAATGATTGAATGATGATGATGGCTGACGGCAGGGGTTCTTTATATAGGAGTGGAAAACAACCTCTAGAAGCATCTACGGAGCAAATCTCGCGGAGAAATGGTTGGATAAGTGCTCTGCAAGGTTTACCGGATAAGGGAGACTAGAAGGTTCGGGTGAGCAAAAAGCGGCGGCGAGAGGTGATAGGGGTGGGGCGGCCGCCCTACACCCTAGGGCACCCACCCTAGCTATGTGGGCTTTGCCGGGCTCCTTCTACGCACTCGTTTCTAGAAGGTTCTCTATACCGAAAAACATATGCATGGCCCAGAAATGTAAAGATAAAGTGATTGGGCCTTAAAATTTACTTAAAAGGTAGAAATTAATTACGTCTATTTCTTCTAATTCTTCATTAGGCTCTAGAAATATTTTGAGACGTTGACCATTTACCTTGAATAACGTACCTTCGTTATTTTGAGGTGTGATTGCTCCGTGGGATGATGAATTGATTACCTTATATGGTCCTTCCCATTTGCTTCGTAGCTTTCAGTGTCCGAAGAGTTTCACCCTGGAATTAAAAAGTAATACCTTATCTCTGGGTGTGAACTCCTTCTTGATCTTCTTGTCATGCCATCGTTTGAATCTTTCTTTGTAGATCTTTGAATTGTGATATGCTTTTTCTCTCCACTCCTCTAACTCTGATAATTGTATTTGTCGTTTCTCTCCAGCGGCATCAAAGTCCATATTCCATCTTTTTATAGCCCAATGTGCCTTAAACTCTAGTTCAACAGGTAGGTGACAAGTCTTCCCATATACGAGTTGATATGGAGACATTCCAATTGGAGTTTTGTATGCAGTCCGGAATGCCCAGAGTGCATCAGGTAACTTGTCCTTCCATGTTGTTCCCATTTCATTCACTGTCTTCTAAAAAATATTCTTGATCGAGTAAAATGCACCACATGTCCATTACCTTTTTCGTCTGGGTCAAATAGGTCCATTACCTTTCAATGTGCTGTTTTGGGTCAATTACCTTTTTTCTGTGTCATATAGGTCCATTACCTTAAAGAGTGTAATTTTGGTTCCATTACCTTTGTTTGGGGTTCACCAGAGGTCCAAATCTGTCTAGAAGCAGGTTGACATCCGATGCGTCACTCCACGGTGGCAGCCGACCGTACCTACACTGTCGATTGGCTGCTATTTTTGCTATTCATATTATAAATAAAAATAAAAAAAAACTATAATAAATAAATAAATAATGATTGAATCATTTTTAAAAATATATATTATAAAATAAATAAATTAAAGTATATAAAATAATATTAACAATAAAAAATAAAGGAATATATTTAAATATAATTTTTAGCAACAAATATAGGATTCAAATTAAATACATATTTAAATATATTTTATCATGTGCATATTCCTTGCGAATACAGATAATAGTTAAATACATATTTGGAATTGGATAGAAAAATGTTATGAAAAGTGGATATTTAATATGAATATCTATATTTAATATATGGAGTACCAGTTTTAGTATCCACATCAGAAATGGAAGTGAATACGAATATCTATTTTTACTATGACTAATGATATTAGTTTTAGTATTATTAATGATGTGTTCAATGAAACTATTTAAAAGCTCTCTGACAAATGATTAATGTGAAAGGATAAATTATTTAATATGCACATAGAAATATTAACTTTAATTTAGTATTGTTATATGATTTAATTTGAATCCTATATTTATTGCTAAAAATTATATTTAAATATATTCCTTTATTTTTCTATTGTTAATATTATTTTATATACTTTTATTTATTTATTTTATAATATATATTTTTAAATATGATTGAATCATTATTTATTTATTTATTATAGTTTTTTATTTTTATTTATAATATGAATAGCAAAAATAGCAGCCAATCGACAGTGTAGGTGCGGTCCATGTTGACGGTAGTTACAAGCTATTTTATCACCATCAAAACACCGTCAATATCCTCATATTCAAAGGAAAACAAGATTAGCATGAACATAATTTACCTAATAACTAGTTCCACATGTCCCATGACTATTTGATGCAGGTAATGACAAATGGGGTCTTTTGGGAGCTAGTGGGCCCACTTAGGGGGTCAGCCGACCACCGTATGGACCCACTTGGAATCCTTAGCCCTCATGATCCATGTAACACCTTCAAGAATACTCTCTACCCTTGGATCCAAGCATATTCACCTCTGAATGGTCCAGATTCACAACACAAGGATCCATAGGCCCAACATGACATATTTCCAAGTATGGCAAATGTGCACAAGGCATACACCATCATGATGGGCATTACGTCTAGAAGCCACCTGCGAAAGATGAGCCCATTTGGCCACAAAAGGCATTCGGCCGAATGCCTAGGTGGGGCCAGAGACCACCCACAGCCCCCCTGACTAGTGGGGTCAGTTTCTAGAAGAAAAGTGACAGGGCCTACCTGCCTGAAAGGTCCTAGATGGCTAGAGGGGGGTGAATAGCCTAATAAAAAATCTACAAATCACTAGAGCAAAAGGTTAGATAACACTTAAGCGAAGCTTTTTGCTCTAGCTCTACTTGGGGTGCAAAGCCACCTATCCAATGCAATTCTAGTTAACTAAGTTCTTATCAATCAATAGCAAGAATCTAAAGCACTTAGCACAAGCTAGTAAGAACAACTACTAAAGAAGCTAACTAGCAAGCTAACTAGACAAGATATGATAGAGTAAATACAAGAGAGGAGGTGATTGCTATACCGATGCCTTGTGATGTATGGATGTCAATAGGAAGAACCAATCACAATGAATACCAAAGAGTAGCTGGGAGACAAGATGACAATCGATTTTTCTCCCGAGGTTCACTTGGTTGCCACCAAGCTAGTCCCCGTTGTGTCGACTACTCAAGTGGTGATTCGATGGCTAATAGGCAATGACAAGCCTAGCCCACTACCTCGAGCGCCACAAGAATCCACCCAAATGAGAGTAACTCAATGACACGAGCAATCCACTAGAGTTGCCCTTTTGCTCTCCGCCGAGGTGGGTACAAGCCCTCTCACAATCACCGAAGTCGGCCGCAAACAATCACCAATTGCGCCAAAGCTTCTCCACAATCGCCAAGCCGTCTAGGTGTTGGCAAACACCAAGAATAACAAGAAACCATGAGGAGATGACGATGACCAAGTGCCACTAAGATGCAATGCAATGATCAAAGCACTTGGATCACTCAAACTCTCACAAGTATGCAACAAGAGTGAAGAGAGTGACTTGGGGGCTATCTCAAGCAAGCACAAGTGTATCAAATGAATGAGAGGTGCAAGAGAGAGCCCTAGGAGCCGGCCAAATCACTTAAATAGCTTTCACCACCGAGCTAGCCATTTTGCCCATCTTCCACGCTTTTCTGCGCCAGTCCGGACGCAAGTTACACAGGGGGTCCGGACCATCGCACATGTGTCCGGACCCTCTGCCATTTGAATTCGCCTGTTGGCGCACTTGCCTGTGCCTGCATGTCGCCTCCGGACGCAAGGCACAGTAGCGTCCGGTCCACCTATTTCTTGCGTCCGGACCCAATCAAGAGAGGGTCCAAAGATCTCCTCAGCTCCGGACCCGCGTTTGGTCTCTTGCGTCCGGACCGCATTCTGCGTCTGGATAAATAGATCAGAGGAGTCCAGAGAGCTCTGTTGACACCATTTTTCGGCATGTGTCAAATGAGCTAATACTTGCATTGGTCGGTAGCCATTTTCTATTGGCATCAGAAGGTCATCGGTTGAGATTACCGATGAGAATGAATGCTGCAAATGAGATAAGTTTGTTGTCGATGGAAACTGGACGATTTTTTCTGATAAGTTGATTGGTAAAAGCAGGTTCAGGAGTGAAGAGTTACCGATTGAAGCATATTGTCGATGAGGGGACGTTGCCGATGGTGAGTGAACGATAAAGCAGGATTGTTGCCGATAAGGGTTGATTGGTAAAAGCAAGTTGCCAATGGGAGTGAAGAGTTGCCGATTGGAGGATATTACCGATAAAGAGATAATGTCGATGGGCGCAGGGTGACGTGGCACTTGATTTCAGCAGAAGACTGCCAATGGCATTAGAAGGAAGTTGCGGATTGAAGGGATCTGCCGATGGAAGGTTTCATCGTGAAGTAGATAAGGAAACTGGTGATTTTTATACCAGTATTATTATGGTAGTTTGAATCCGACTCTTGTGCGAGTCGTTTTATTTCCTTAATAGAAGAGTCTGTTTAGGAAAAGATTATTATTATTTAGGTCTGACTCCTGCGCGAGTCAGTTATTTCCGTAAGAATAGAGTATTTGTTTAGGAAGGTATGAGTCGTGTCCATGTACAACTCCCCATACGGGAGTATAAATATGTGCCCAAGGGCCACGTGAAAGACAATCATATATATAAAAACAAATATATTATTCTTATTTACTTTTCCAGCAATTCTACTTTTATCGCATTAGATCTAGTTTACCTACAAGTTCTTCAAGCTTCGACGGGCTGCATCTATTCGATCTCCGTCAACCCTTGCAAGTTCCGCGTTTGAGCAACCTGAGCTTTGACGTCCGGGCGCATTGCTGTCGTCTCGTTCAGCTCTACTCTAGTTATCCTGATCAAGTTTGAGCCTTGACATCCGGGCGCATCGCCGTTGTCTCGTTCAGATCTTGTTCTAGTTATCGTCCTTGTCGATTAACTGGTCAAATCGATTGGCACACCTTTGGATATCGAATTCGGGTATAAGCCCGAGGTGTTCGCAGATCCTGACGCTTTTTGTGTCAACACCTCTTTTGGCACGCCTAGTGGGACAAATTATACATCTGCTATGGGTGATCATACCGACATCAATCCGAGGATCGTCATCGAAGTCTCCGAGGCTGATCTGAAAGATGATCAAAAACAAGCTATGGAGCAGGCTATGGAGGAGTACAAGCAATTATATCTGAAGTCCTTTAGCCTAAGCAGGAGCGGCGAAGCCATACAGAAGCAAGATCCGCCGTTGGCGCGGCAGGTCACATTCGATGCCAATCCTGGTAAATTACAAGAGATGGTTAATTCTGTATTGAATCATGCGTTAATTAGCCACTCCAATGTGTTGTCCAATACTGTGTACAATGCTGTTATGCAATCTTTCAAAGAAGGACAGGCACCTCAGTATGCTGGTCTAGCATATCATCAACCTGGATCGGCATCTATAAACCCATCGGCAGCTCCAATGGCGTCTTCCACTCCTGTGGATCCGTCTGCCGATGTGGCTACACCACCGAGATCAAGTCCTGAAAGCGTCACCAAGCTTACTACAGATCCAGTGGTGTCGGCAATGTTGGGGCCTGCTATCCAGAATCATCCAGCGCCCGCCAACTGGTGGGGATATGGTATGCCTCCAAATCCATCTGCTGGTTCCAGTTTGGTGCAGGGAGATAGTTCAGCATGGAAGGGCTCCGTGGCATCGGCAATGCAATCACAGCTGGTGATCCCTATGATGCATTACTCCACGTCTTCTCCAACTATGCAAATGCCATCAGAAGATCTCCAGGTAGTGATTCCTAAAGTACCTCTGATGCCACCATCGGTAAATTCTATGCCGATGCAACAAAGTATAGCAACTGGGAGTCAACCTATGGTGGTAAATCCTCAAGCTGGAGTACTAGCACATCAAGGTAACCAATTTGTTGATTACTCCAGAATACAGGAGCAACACGCTCCAGTTAGCTATCAGCCATTAGTGAATTATATGCCGATGGCCTACAATCCTGGTTGGACTGCTCCACCACCAATTCATCATCAGGTGGTACAACCCGGGTATCAATACTTGGCAAACCCTCAAGGTGGAGCATCGGTACAGCAACCGATGAATGTAATGTCATAGCATAATCCAGTGAGTGTGCAAAGCTACCCATCGGCCAATCAACCGATGCATAATGTTCAGATGGCTGGTACTGCGCATGCACCAATTACTTCAAGCGCTTTTCCACCAAGACCCGAAGGGGCGCATCAGCCGGCTCCGCCAGTCAACGTCCAACCAATGAGTCGGCAAGAACAGGATGCATACTGGGCCGATAAGATTGCTGAAGTGATGAAGGAACGATTCAGCATTAAACCCAAGGTTAACACATACTCTTATCGGACGTCATACCCTCCGGGATATGATTTAATCCCTCTTCCAAATCGATACAAGGTGCCGGATTTTACCAAGTTCTCTGGCCAAGATGACACGTCAACGATGGAGCACATCAACCGCTTCATTATCCAATGTGGAGAAGCTGCCAGCAGAGAAGAGCTAAGGGTGAGATTGTTCTCATCATCATTGTCTGGATCGGCGTTCACATGGTTCATTTCACTTCCTCCGAACTCTATAATCACATGGGCCGATATGGAGAGGCAGTTTCATAAATACTTCTTTGCTGGCGTGTATGAGAAGAAGCTTACCGATTTAGTCAAGCTGAGGCAGCGTAATGATGAATCGGTGGAAAGCTTTGTTCAGAGGCTGCGAGACGTAAAGAACAAGTGCTACAGCCTGGTACTTGATGATCGACAACTAGCAGATTTGGCTTTCCAGGGACTACTGCCGCATATCAAAGATAAGTATGCGTCTTAAGAATTTAAGAGCCTAAGTCATCTAGTGCAGAGGATTGCCGATCAAGATGTTAAAACTTTTGAGCCCAGGAAGACTTGGAACAAGAAGGTAGCCTTCATTGGGCAAGAAGAGGATTCAGAGTCAGATGAAGAGCTGAGCATTGACACTGCTGAATGGGTTAAGGACAAGAAGTCGGTATCCTGTCCGTTTGGCCAGAAGGAAGCTGAGAGGTTCACCTTTGACATTACCAAGGCCCATAGGATGTTTGATCTATTGCTTCAAGAAGGGCAGATCAAACTGGCGCCTAACCAGGTAATTCTATCGGCCGAAGAGCTCAGAAGGATTAGGTATTGCAAGTGGCACAATGCAACTTCACACAGCACCAATGATTGCAAAGTCTTTAGGCAGCAGTTGCAATAAGAAATTGAATCTGGGCGAATCACGTTTGGAAATACTAAAGCCTAGAAGCCGATTGAAGGTTGACCAACATCCATTTCCAAATAACATGGTGGAAACTACTGAAAAAATTAAAGTTTTAACATCGGAAGCTGCCAGGAAGAATGCATCGGTGGATCCAGACCATCAGGTAGCTGAGCGTGATGTGAAAAAGTTTGCCGCTAATAGAAAGGGCAAGAGAGTTGCCGATGAAAGCAGTAATGCCAAGAGGGCTCTTGGTGTTATAATCACGCATAGGCGGCCAAGACAAGATTATCGACAATCGCAGGAAGAACGATATCGGCGGAAGGAAGAGAGACGTCAAGAGTGGCTTCTTCATAAAGACCATTGGAGGTGTCCCTTCTTCGTTCATTGCTAGGAAGAAAGTATTAAATTACCTACTGCCAATAATTGCCTGAATGCAATGGATACTATCCTGCCATTTCGGTCAGAAAAGAAACCCTGTTTTGATGATCGGGCATCAAGCTATCGCACGCTGATCAAAGAGGAAAAATCAGCGCATGATTCGGCTGGGGGGCAAACTCAGCGCACATGATAGACTTGGCAGGCGTGTTAGTCAGGAGGAGCTCGAGGAAATGGCCAATACAAGAGTGCTGGATGAGGAGATATTCTCTAGAGATCCAAACATAAGGCGTGGTACCGATACAAGCGGTGAAAAACAGTACCAGCCTGTTTGGAAAACTAAGCTTCCTCAATGGTGCCCCAAGGGTCTGACAAAGACTTAGAAAAGAAGGATTCAGCGCGAACGCCAAGGAGATTTATATATAGTGGGAATCCCTCAAGGGAAAAGTCTTCACTCAAGCAGTGGAGGCCAAAGCGCAAGGATAGGGATCCATTGGCAGAAATCATTTTGGTCGTCATATTGCCGATGGAATTCATGGCACCTGTCGATGCTGAGGAAGAAGCTGCTGAATGGCACAGTTGGTGTTAGATTCGATGACAGCTGTCTTTGAGAAGTCTGCCGATGATGAAAGGCAACACTTAAGAGCTCTGTTCATCAAAGGTAAAGTAGATGGGCAGCCCGTGACGAAGATGCTGGTGGACGGGGGGGCATCAATCAATATAAAAGCCGTATGTCATGTTCAGGAAACTTGGGAAAGGTGACCAAGACCTAGTCAAGACGGACATGAAACTTAGAGATTTTGAAGGCAATGTGTCGCCAGCTATGGGAGCCGTATGTGTTGAATTAACCATCGACAGTAAAACTTTTCCGACAAACGTTTTTCGTGATCAGTGGCAAATGCACCTACAACTTGCTCCTAGGAAGGGATTGGATCCATGCTAATTGCTGCATTCCTTCTACAATGCACCAAAGCCTCGTGCAATGGGTTGGAGACAAGATTGAAGTCGTCCGGAGGGGAAACTCCGTCAATTGTTGCATCGGCAGAATCGGAAACTTATGAGCAAACCAGTGTCATATCAGGTGAAGCTTGGGACATGGAGTTCCTCAAGTTGTCGATTACCACATTACACCGATCCAAGCAGTCGGTCCCGAAGAAGTGTTTTAAATGGATCGATTCGCCGATCATGGAAAACTGGGACAGGGGTTCACATCCGCCGATGATTTACTAGAGATAGATATCGGCGATGGCAGTAGGCCCAGGCCAACAGTTGATTGATTTATTAAAGGAGTATAAAGATTGTTTTGCTTGGGATTATACAGAGATGTCTGGTTTAGACCGATCAATAGTCGAACATCGGTTGCCTATTAAGTTTGGTTTGCAACCACATCGGCAACCTGCGCGCCGATGCAATCCTATGCTATTATCTGATATTAAAGCTGAAATTACAAAATTAATTGAAGCTGGATTTATTCGGCAATGTCGGTATGTCGAATGGATTTCTAATGTAGTTCCTGTGTACAAGAAAAATGGAAAACTTCGTGTTTGTATTGATTTCAGGAATCTCAATAAGGCTACACCGATGGATGGTTATCCGATGTCAGTTGCCGATCTATTGGTTGATGCCGCTGTCGGACATCAAATCATTAGTTTCATGGATGGTAATGCTGGATATAATCAAATATTCGGCTGAGGAAGACATAAACAAAACTGCTTTCAAATGTCCAGGTCATGTCGGTTTGTTTGAGTGGGTCGTAATGACTTTTGGCTTGAAGAACGCCGGTGCTACTTATCAAAGAGCAATGAATTTTATCTTTCATAAGTAAATCGGCATGATAGTCGAAATGTATATTGATGATGTGGTGGTTAAATCCGGAAATTTTGAGAAGCATCTTGCCGATTTGCGAAAAATCCTGGAATGCACAAGGGAGCATGGGTTGAAGATGAATCCTAACAAGTGTGCATTTGATGTATCGGCAGACCAGTTTCTGGGTTTTATGGTGCATCAGAGAGGCATCGAGATCAGCAGAAAATCTATAGATGCAATTAACAAGGTAGTTGCTCCCACAAATAAGACTGAGTTGCAATCTTTGATCGCAAGATGAATTTTATTAGAAGATTTTATATCTAATTTGTCTGGAAAGATTAAGTCTTTTAGTCCGTTGTTGAAATTGAAGGCCAATCAAGAATTTATATGAAAAGAAGAGCAGCAGCTAGCTTTGGAAGAGATTAAGAAATGTTTGGTGAATCCTCCAGTCTTGGTTCCACCTCAACACGGGAAACCTTTCAGGTTGTATTTGTCTGCCGATGACAGTGTTATCGGGTCAGCCTTAATCCAATAATTTGAAGGAAAGGAATGTGTGATTTACTATTTGAGTAGAAGATTGGTGGATGCTGAAACCAGGTATTCGGCCATCGAAAAGTTATGTCTTTGTTTGTACTTCTCTTGTACTAAGTTGAGACATTATTTGCTATCGGCCAAATGCACCATCATATGCAAAGATGATGTGGTTAAGTATATGCTGTCGATGCCGATATTAAGTGGAGGAATCAGCAAATGGATTTTGGCGCTATCGGAGTTTGATTTGAGGTATGAATCGGCTAAAGCAGTTAAAAGTCAAGTGATGGCTGATTTTGTTACCCACATTGCAATGCAGTAAGCATCGTGCAGATTGCTCCTTGGACCTTATTCTTTGATGGATCAACATGCAAGAAAGGAGCAGGCATCGGCATTGTCCTAATTTCACCTCGGGGACAAAAATATGAAATCTCGTTGCCGATTATTGCTACTTCGACTATAATCAGGCTGAGTACCAGGCTTTACTGAAGGGGTTGGAATTACTCAGGGAAGTACGTGCCGATGTTGTTGAAATCTTCGGTGATTCCATGTTGGTGATCAATCAATTGATTGGAACATATGAATGCCGAAGTGAGGTTTTAATTGCGGCTCATGAGAAGTGTTTGCAGTTATTGAAAGAAATTTAAAGAATACCGCCTTGAACACATTCCCAGGTTATATAATGAAGAAGCTAATCGGTTGGCACAATATGCTTCAGGGTATCAACCAATTCAAGGAGTAATGACATCGTAACGGTTGCCGATGACTGGAGGAAGGAAATTGCCGATTACATGAGAAACCTGTCTAGAAAGGTTGAGAGGCGGTTAAGGTTTCAGCTACCAAAATGTGCTCCTTGATGATGAATTGTATTATCGGACCATTGATGGAGTTTTGCTTAGATGCTTTAGTACAGAAGAATCGAAAGGGTTAATGGGCGAAATTCATGAAGGGTATGTGGAGCGCATCAATCGACATTCAAGATGAAGTGGATGATTAGACGGAATGGATATTACTGGCCGACAATTCTTGAAGATTGTTTCAAATATTTCAAAGGGTGCCAAGATTGTCAGAAATTTGGTAATGTCCAGAGGGCACCTGCATCGGTAATGATCCCATAATCAAGCCTTGGCCGTTTAGAGGATGGACTATTGATCTCATCGGCCAGATTTATCCGCCATCAAGTAAAGGACATAAGTTCATTCTGGTTGCTACCGATTACTTTACAAAATGGGTTGAAACTATCCTTTGAAGAAGGTAACGTCAGCTAACATGATAGACTTTGTAAAAGAGCATATTATTTACCGATTTGGTATTCCTCAAACTAATACCATTGATCAAGGGACGATGTTTATATCGGGGGAGTTTGACGAATTTCCTATCGGTATGGGATTTAAGGTTTTAAACTCTTCCCCTTATTATGCTCAAGCTAATGGACAAGACGAGGCAACTAATAAAGGAATCATCAAGCTTATCAAGCACAAGATTGAAGAAAACCCTAGAAAGTGGCATATTGTGCTGAATGAAGCTTTATGGTCCTGTCGGATGGCATGCCATGGTGCTACTAAAGTCTCACCTTACCAATTGGTGTATGGGCACGATGCTCTTCTAGCCTGGGAGAGTAAGATTGGTTCTAGACGATTGTTTCTCAAGATCAGTTGACAGCCGACGAATATGATATCCTTATGAAGGATGAGTTGGAAGATCTGGCGAATCATCGGCTGAGAGCTTTGATTAGTATTGAAGAAAACAAGAAGAGGGTTGCTAGGTGGTATGACAAGAAAGTCAAGGTAAAGGAGTTTGCCGATGGAGATCTGGTGTGGAAATTGATCTTACCGATTGGGACTAAAAGTTCAAAGTTTGGAAAGTGGTCTCCTAATTGGGAAGGTCCTTATCGGATAAAACAAACTGCTCCTGGTAATGCTTATATTTTGGAAACCCTCGAAGGAGTTGTGTTTCCTAGAGCAATCACAGTAAATATTTAAAGAAGTATTATCCTAGTATCTGGGTAGATGCATGAGGCAACACAGAGTATAAGTGCCGATAAGATAACAATCATACAGAATATCGGCAGAAGGCGTGTTAACGTTATGTTACATGCAAAATCAAATGTCAAGGTTTGAAAATTGCCGATATGATGGATTACAATAGATTACAACAAGGATTGGATGGATGATATCGCACACAGGCGAATCTGGTCCACTTCCTCCAGTTCCTTGGCGTCGTCATCGGCAGTACCTTCTACTGGTTTGACTTTCTTCCTCAACGTCAGAGCCTCGCGAGCAGTAGCATCTCTCTCTTGTTGCAAGATCTTGGTGGCGTCGGGAAGTTAAATTTTCTTCTGGTTAGCTGAACTTAAAGCTTCATCAACTTGTTTTAGCTCTGCCAATAGATTCTCCTTCTTTGCCGATAAACGGGAAATTTCTTGTTCAAGGTCAATGCTGGAAGCTTCTAGACGGCCGATGTCCTTGTGCTTTTCATCAGCGACTTGTTTGAACTTGAGTATTTCTTCTTCAAGTCCCACCTGAGCAGCTCTTTCGGTAATGCGACGTGAAGCCCTTCAGTATTGGAGCTGCCGACTCTCGAGGAATGCCGCTTGGAAGAGTGTCTCTTCAATATCGGCAGGCAGTTGGTCTTGGATTTCCTTGAAGGCTGCTTTTACTGCGCTGGAATCTTGGACCAATTGCGAAGTATCTTGTTGTAGTAGAAGGATTAATGCTTCAAATTTGGCCTTCAATTCTGTCGATACCGTGATTGAGGTTTGAGTGGAAATCTCTTCTTCACCATCTTCTGGGATATCGACGGCGAAGGAGAACAGATTGTTCGGAGAATCTTGGGCCTGAGGAAGAAAAAGATTAGAGCTTGCCGATCATAAGTTTGTGTTACAGAATGTGAGTCAACTTACCACCTTAAAGCGGATCTCTTGCCTTGGGCTCGGGAAGGCAGCTGACGTGGCATCATCTTGAAGATCGGCAACAGTTGCCGATGAACTTGCCTCCGTGGGGAGAAACAGTTGGTGCTGGTGGTGCTGTTGCCGATGTTGCCTCTGCCGTGGTGGCTAACCCTTGTGGCAATGATGTTGTCCCCTGGTCGTGGATTTCAGTTGGTATTGGTGCTGGTACCGATGCCGATGCTGTCTCCATTGTTGCAGCTGGTTCCTGCAGCGATGGTGTTGTTCCCTGGTCCAAAGTTTCATCCAATGGTTGCTCAGGAATGGACGCCAATGTTGGCTCTGGTATTGGTGCATCCACGGGAGTTGGTGATGCATCTGAAGTTGATGGCACGGATGGAGTGGCTCACCTCAAGCGTTTCTTCTTCGGGCAGCAGTTGGTGAGCCGACGCATTTTTGTTGTGAAGCTTGGGGGCATCGACAGTCTGAGTCAGAGAAGCTTGTACATTTGGAGTAGCTGCCGATGAGCCTGTTGCCTGCAAAAGATATTTGGTGCAAGGTAAATAAAATAAACATTACCGATGAGGGTTTGGGTATAAATGCGAGAAGGACTTACTGCGAAAGCTTGAGCCAAGATGGCGGGCAGCGGCCGATGGAGTAGCGGTGGTCCTAGCTGGTGTCGGCCTGGGCTTGAGGGTGACCTTGGGTACCCTTTGAGGGGTGAAGGCAGCCAACGAAGGAGCCTTGTTGCCGATGATTGATATGGGGTTCATCTTTCGAAGATTGAAGTGCTTGCCGCTCTTGCTCGTTCGAGGGATTGGATCGTCAGCCTGTTAGTAAAAGAGGGTCAGATGCCGATAGTAGAAGTAAATAATAAGAGATGCATTAGAATGAAGAACTTACTGCATCATCGGGAATGATGTGATCGGCATCGATCAAATGCCGATAGTAATGCGATGACTTGGGGAATAGTTAATTTTTCCATTCTTGCCACCAGGATTTGTATGACTCTGTGATGAAGGATGTTGGTGCCCAAGAAGATAAATCAATGTTTGATGTATCGGTATGGGGAGAAAGATTGACGATCCTATTCCAGTTCATGGCACTGGAAATGACTTCTCTTGGTTTGATTACATTGGCATAGCTGAACTTGATCGGCAACTGACCAAATGCCAACTGTCTTGCTGCTGCCGATGGATAGTAAAACTCATAAGTTGGAGAAGTATTCTTCCCGGTCCCAAAGATGTTAACTGGGATGGCCCAAGGAATGATGGTGGCCTTCATGATCGACTCATTTTGTGGTATATTTCCATCAGTAAGATTGAAGGAAAGTGGAAATTGGTTGTCCTGATCAATATAGGGCCACCAGACCCGTTCTGCAGCTGGAATCCCGCAGTAAAGTCTCTGAAAGAACATGCCGAACTGACCCTCATTGGCATCGGTTCCTGGCAATACGATGATGGCCTCCCCAAAGTTGAGTGGGAAACGGGTTGTCGATTCATCATCATTAAATTCATAGTCCTCCGATATGTCCCTTGGAAATTGTTGATTGAATAAGTCGAACTGGAGGGCTTTATGCATGTGTGCGTTCAACCACATGTTGATGAACCACCATGGACCGCCGAGGTTGCCGATGGGCTCGCCTAGCAATAGCTTTCTGGATACCTGATGAAGGAGGTGATATACCGAACCAAGGAGATATCGGCCAAGAGGAAGTCTTGCTCCATCGGCCAGAAGCTCTGCTGCAGGAAGGTACATAGTAGTAGGTCCAACTGTTCTGCCGCAGAAGATGAACTTTTCCAACCACATGTTTAGAAAGATGGCATGTTCCCTCTGACCTACCGATCCAGTCTTCTGGTTTTCTCGAATATATCCAGTCCAGCCGCCGATGTTGCGTGTGATTACCCGATGTTCGGATTTCCTACCGAAAAGATTGGAGGGATCGACAGAGAAGACGTCGAGACAGGTAAGCATGTGCACATCGGCAAGAGTGGGGGTGGCTGGTCCATGTCTGAATAAGAATGCGTTCATTATGTCGGACCAAAAGTATGAAGCAGCCATCATCATGTTCTCGTTCTTTGCCATATCGGCAATAGAAAGCTTAATGCATTGGTCCAGGTTGCGCTCTGCCCAGTAAACTTGTTGTGTTCTAGCCATCCTGAGATACCAATTCTTCCAACCTTTGGTGGGTTTGGGCCATGAGCGGAAAGCATCCCTCCACAACCCTAGATGGAAACACTCAGATCTAAAAGGAATGTGATTGGTCTCTGTGTTGATCAAATTGGTAGGATCTGTGTTTCCCATTGGACCCAGACAGTGGAAATGTGATTGATCGAGGGGGATTACTATCTTGTTGCGCAGTTCCTAGGGTTCAAACAATAAAAAGGGGAAGAAAGAAAAATTACGGAGCGGCGCAGAACGAAAAATCGCGGGAGGCAGATTGAGAAGGGAAAAGATTTACCACGGGAACGTCAAAGTTGATCGCCATTGGAGAAGGAGTTCTTGTAGGAATTACGCCTTCCGAAGGGAGAAGAAGCTGCCGTTGAACGCCGGAAGACTCTTGGGAGCGCCGGAGAAGGTTTAAAGACGGGGGTAAAAATGAATGCGAGCTCGGAGTGAAAGGCAGATTGAATGGTGGTAACTTTTATGAGCCCAGTTAGGGGTATTTTGGAATTTTCTTTGCACGGGGCGAGAATATGGAAGGGTATGGTAGTGGATTTGTGCGCTAATCGAGGAGATGTGATTGGATTTGCAACTGTTTATGCTGCAGTCGCGGGTTCTGTTGGTAACTTGCAGTTTTTGCACGCGGGAATCGAGGAATTCACGCAAGTGCCTTGGAGGAGAAGATTGCGGCACAGAGAATTTCGGCACGTAAAATATTTTACGCTCCAAAATTGGGGGGCATGTGTTGACACTGTTTTTTGGCATGTGTCAAATGAGCTAAGACTTGCATTGGTCGGTAGCCATTTTCTATCGGCATCAGAAGGTCATCGATTGAGATTACCGATGAGAATGAATGCTGCAAATGAGATAAGTTTGTTGTCGATGGAAACTGGACGATTTTTGCCGATAAGTTGGTTGGTAAAAGTAGGATCAGGAGTGAAGAGTTACCGA